>QANY01006236.1:313774-406749 GCA_003255025.1 Datisca glomerata
GGGCCCCCCCCCCCCCGGCGGGTCAAACTTCCTCTATGTATCGGCAGGGTGACCCCTCGGTGATGGGTGCATTGCTCAACTTGCTGTCGGGCATTCTCGACTACTGGTAGACATACGCGTCCCTATACCAACGGGTCATGTATTGCGTCTCCTTTTACCCTTCTCTATTAGAAAGGGGGCACATCCAAAGTACCTAAGGAGGCCACACCCTTCGAATAGTTCTTACTCTCTTGGTATAGCGTAATCTTGTCCTAATCCTACAAGACCATAACCCCCAAATTCTCAGGTGAGGATGAGCCTTCGAGCCTTTGTCACTTAGCTCGAAGGTGAGACTCAAAATGGGCTCGCCACCCTTATAGGTCTAGGCACAACCCTTACAAAAGTATTCGCTATCATCCTATTTCAGCCTCACCATGCCACGTAGGCGACACGCGAGTGTATTTAGACGCCACGTGTTCAATCTTGACACGTCATTCTCAATTACGCGGATCCATATTTATAGTTTTACACATGTTTGTGGGACATAGGATGAGATAATAAAATGACTACAATGCTAAGAGGTTTGGAATTTGAAGATTTGTGGTGAACACGACTCATTAGGATCTACTCATGTTCAATGGTCCAAATTAGCTCGATAAGCAAGACAATAAAAAGGAAAAAAAACTTTTTCAGTTTTAGATGTTTTGAATAGTGGAAAATCATTAAGTAATTTTACAATAATCAAGTTATAATTCAAGTTTTAATTGATCAAGTGATATGTTAATTAATAATATGTTCATTTATAAATAATTTTAATGGGTGATAAAATAACTAGTTATTGATAATTGACACATCAATTGATTAATCAAAACTTAGTCTATAACTTAATCAGTCTAAAATTATTTAAATTTATCTGGATAGTCCAAATCGATAAACAGATCATCTCCACCATGGTGGACATGACATCTCAGTTCATATATTCGTCACATGGTAGGGTTGAATGGCTCGGATCACACTTGAGTTGAATTTTTTTTTGTTTTAAATTTTTATTTTTTCAATTGGGCAATTTTGGATTGTCTAGATCTAATGTGACCATTCAGAATTGTGACGATTCAGAATTGTTTAACTGCTAACGTCGCTTACTGCGCGAAGTTCTCAAATGAGGATGGGGTTAAGCAACTGTAGAGGAGAAGTTGCATCCCAACCGTCCAAAAAGATCTGGACGGTTAAGATAGATTATTAAAAAATAAAATAAAAAATTACTTTTAATTTTTATTTTTTCTCCAAGTGCAATTTTATTTGATCTAGACTGTCCAGATTAGATCGACCGATCCAGATTTACTTAACTTTCATGTCTGTCATGGGTTCCAATGGTACACAATCGTGATTCCTCAAATTACTAAGAATGCGGATCCCCATATTTCGTACCATCCAAAATGCCTTTTGTCACATGCTACGTTTTGCAAATTCTCTGTCAACTGGCAAATACAACCGTACGGGCAATGTGCAGTTGGGTTAAATGCAAAACTAGAAACGTTTGTTAACAGTAGTTTCATGTCAAAAATTAAGTGCTTAATTATTATCTTCGAACTGGATTACTGTACAAAATGGGATGAGGTTGCACAACAGGACATTGTAAAGGGCTTCTTTTGAGACAGTGCGTACTGTGTATTTACTGTTTTTTCCCCTGCTTTTTGTAAGCAGGAAGTGTGTTGCAGTAACGAACCTATAAACTGTGTTTTTTAACTATTAATGCTGCAACTTATGACATACGTCTAGCCCTCATGGCTTAAATAACATATATTCCTCTACCCTATGACATTATGATGCATGTGTATGTGCCCATGTGCTTACTTCATTATTAGCGTAATTTTAAATTACATCAACCCTTTTTGTTTTTTCATTATATTGGTAGTTTCAATAATTACACGTTATTTTCTGAAATTTTAAATAGTTACACATTATTTTAAAATGTTAAACATTTTTTTCTCGTCATTAATTTGTGAAAATTTTAAAATGTCATTCTCTGATTGATTGATGTCTAACTATCTCAATTTTATTTATATATAATTATAATTTGTGTATGTCAAGTTTTGACAGTATTCCTAAAACACAAATTACCTTTTTTAGCTTAAATTTAGAATGATTGATTAATCGTGTCTACGGCCATGATTTTTAACCGTCAGAGTCAATACGGTGACGGTTGGAGAGTCGTCGGAATTAATCACCGACAGTTCTGACAACCGTCGGACGAACCTCGCGATAGAGACTCTAAAGCGACGGTTATTTTGATAAGTGGCGGCGGTTCGTAATCGTCATAAAATATAATATACCGCGCCGGTTACTAGAACCGTCGCAAATTGTATATATAACTACGGTTCTACAACCATCGTGAAATAGGTAGTTTTATTGCGACGGTTGTAGAACCGTCGCGAATTTGTCCTAGTCCAATTTTTTGCAACGATTTAGGAACCGTCGCAAAAAATACTGATTTCACATCATCCTTCATATTTCTGCTGATTCCAAAAAATTCTTGCATATTAACACAAATTTTAATAGGGTATATATTTCCACAATAGTCAGAGCAGTATCATTCTATATATTTACAGAACACATAATTATAAAGCATTAAATCATTAATTAGATATCCAAAACTGTAATAGATTATCAATACAAATTATTTAATGAGTTCAAAGCATTAAAGCGAGAACACTTGAGATGGAGTTACCCCGAGTCCTAATGAACGCACTCGTCCAGGATGCTCTGGACCAAATACTTGTGAGAGCACGTTGTTTGGTGAAATTGGATCATAATCACCATCCGGAAGTTGACTCATCCGCTCTTTAAGTTTCGCCTATAATACAAAATTCAGACTTAGTACGAGTAAACATGTAATAACTATTTAAAAACTTGGTATTGATATTACAACGTATACTTACTACAACGTTTGCAGTCTCCTCATTTACATAAGTTTCATATTTTCGTTCATGTGAGGCTACAAATAGCTCCGTCCTTGATGACTCTCTTTGAAGTTATTCTGTCTATAGAAGGAGAACATATGATTAAATATACTTAAATAAAACTAATTAAACAATTTTAAAGTTCAGAATTTACCATTTCTGCTATTTTCGTTGGTAAACTTGTACGTCCCAACGTGTGAGGGTATTTTAGTTTGCTCAGTGACCTTCTGTTAGTTTCAGCTTGCTTCTATATTTATGAAAGATAAAAAAAAAATTTATTTCACATACAATTAATCATAGATGTATAGTAAAAAATCATACATTTCCTTCTTCTGAGTATCATCTACGAATTATCGCAACAAAACTATCTTTTGGAATAACATCATTTCAATATTCTAATGCCTCTTCCTCCGTTTCAGATGCCGCCATATATTAGTTCTTTATTCTTCTCTTCTCATACTTCCATCTTGCATTTAACATTGTCAAAACATCTACTTTATGACATTCTTCTACAGCATATTCTGACTACAAAAGATTAATATGCAATTAATTAAAATATATGTGTGTGTGTGTATGTGTACATGTATATGAACAAGGACACGATATATATCTATCACTCGACCCTCTCTCAAACGTAAAGTTCAAAAAATGATCAACTACATCTTGATATGCCTTATTAAATCTTAGTTTTGTCATCCAACTCTTATCCATTGTAACTCTCAAAGCTTAAAGAAGACCAAACAAATAGAATAATCAAAACTAATGCTACACCTTTATCCTACTATGCTAAAAAAAAGAAAAAGAAGGCTCATATTCTTGATTATCCTAATTAACTAAGCGAACAAACCTTCTTGCTCACATCACGTGCATATGAACGAGTTAATAAGAAAAAAATGAACGAGAGGTTAAAGTTGAGAGATGTAATTAAAAAAGGTTAATATTGCGGGATTTTAGTGAAATTAGCCTATATAAAATATGATAAAAAGTTAATAATTCCATTCTTTATAACCAAAGACTATAAAAAAAAATTCCAATAATTCATAACAGATACTAAACTGACCAAACTAACTTTCAATAACTAAATTGAGCTAACTTACCACAACTCATCTACTATTTGTGGACTAAATTAAAGAGGGCAACTTATGTTACAATTTTCTGCTAGACACACTCTCGTAGAATATTTATCTTTGACAAAAAGCTTGAATTCATTATATTATATGAATATTAAGTGTAAAGCACTAAAAAAAAGTCATTCCTCTCTTAGTTCACATCTAGTTGGTAGGAATAGCAAGTTGAGTTTGACCAAAAACTGTTGAAGCATTTAATACATTTGGTGACATAGCACCATATCAGTTGGAGCACTACGATAGTAGTCGAACTAAATTTAAGCTAAATAAATTGTAACATATAATAAGAATTAACACAATCTCGAGCGTACTAAAAATTCAAAGAACAAGAGATTGAATCATATACATCCAAATTTTATACAAAAAAACACTTTAAACACAAAGCACATTTGCAAACCATAGCTATAGCTAATAGCTAAGTCACGCGGGCAAATAATGAATGACCAACCCTAGCTCGAAACTAAAAGAATGAAAATATATCCTTTTGTACTAACATTGCCTTTCTCACGTTGGCTTTCTATTTAATTATAAGGTTAAATTACATTAAGGTAGTTGCCTTAATTACACGGATGCTTCAATACCCAGTACCCAAAGCAATAACATTATCCAATATCCAAAGCCATAAATTTTCAAATCTAGAAATCTTTTCTATCAAACATCTAGAAATTTTCTCACAAACTCTTAATCTGATAGTAAGGGCAACAAATACAATCCTTCTAAAAAGAATACTAGAAATCAAGAAAATTAATGGAGAAGAATAAACCTACCGCGGCTAATCAATGGAGAGGAGAACCACCATACCAGGATTGAGCGACGGCGAGGAGCACGAGGTGGAGATTGTCGTTCAAAAATGGCAGAGAATCGCACCTGACCTGCTAGGGGAAATAGGGGGAAATGGGAAAGAAGATGCGCGAAGAGGTTAATTTAGGGTTTCTTTTGTGACGGTTTTTAAAAACCGTCGCGGTAGATATTTACAATTCCCTTTTTCGATGGTTCTCAAAAATCATCGCAATAGTGATTAAAAAAAATCATAACTACACCGTTTTATTAAATAATCCCTCAAAGCATTTTTCCCGACGGTTCATTAACACCGTCGCAATAAGGATTTTAAAAAAAGCAAAAGAATTAACTAACCCCTTAAAGACATTTGCGATGGTTTTCATAAACCGTCGCAATTGCGCTATTAATTGTGACGGTTAGCATAAACCGTCTCAATATTATCAATTCATTGCGACGGTTTCCAAAACCGTCACAATATGTGACTTGTTGGACGATTTTTTTAAGACCCTCAGTAAAACATAACTAATTACGACGGTTGACTAAAGACGTTATGACAGTTTAGTATGGATTTCTTGTAATGATATGACAAAGTCGTTATGACAGTTTAGTATGAATTTCTTACGACAAAGCGCAGTAGTCATTTTTAGGAAGCCTCTTAAGAAATATATACCATGGAGTTTTATCTTGTATACAATAGGTTTTCATAACCACTGAGGTTTTGTTTGGTTTATTTGAATGAGATGTAGAATGCAACGAGCTACAATAGGGAATTCAATACAAATATTCACTATTGTATTTTAGTAACTAATTTGTGTTTCTTAGAAATAAAACAAATTATGGATGGGACGCCATGAATCTTCATTCGTCTATCTTTTTCATCTCTTTCATGTAATCTCCATTACACTCTTAATTGACACTTTCCACTCTTTTATTCTCTCTATTCATCATCTTCTCTCTCTTCTATACTATATTGTTTTTTTTCATTCCGTTCAGTGCGAACCAAGCAACAGACAATACCTAATGTTTAATTCACGGATTAATATGTATGTTACTGATCTATATAAGATTAATTAACATGATGAAATATTATGATGATATATGAGTACGTTTTTGTTTCGAAATAGAAAAAAATTGATAATCTAAAGTGTTGAAGTCTTTAGAGCTTAATTCAATTCAAAAACTAACTTAAGAGTTGAGGGTTGCTCTAAACTTATATTCTTAGTCCAATACTTTTACTTAGCCGATGTGAGATTATTTCATCAATTGCCCCCGTCACGTGTATACAAGTCTTTTGTCTGGTTCTTGTCACGTGAAAATGTAATACGAGCCCAATCGTATTTGACTTTCGTCAAAAGAGGTTTTGATACCATGTTGAAGTCTTTAGAGCCTAATTCAACTCAAAAGTTAACTTTAGAGTTGAACGTTGCTCTAAACTCATATTCTTAGTCAAATATTTTTACTTAGCCGATGTGAGATTATTTTCTCAATATAAAGAAACAATTGAAAAATAGGATATACTATAATTTGTTCTAATACTCAATTTAGTCTATACAATCTAATAAATTTTCTCAAACAAATCATAATGTTCTTTAAATTTTTATGTGGTTAATGACTGACTTAGACAACCAAAGCGAAGCATGCATTGAAGTTGATCTACATTGAAAACGTTCAAGCCACTAACAAACTCAAGAAGTTTAAAGATTTAGTTGAGACTTAAGTTAAGAACTAATTAATTGAAGTGTTTTAAGTCATTTATGAATTTAGCTGAGAAAATTAAAGTTAAGAATAAGATCATGAGTTATGTAAATTAGAAAAGGGAAAGGGGGTGTGTGCAGTACGTACAAGGGCATGCATGCAGGTAATACTGGGTAAGGGGAGAAACAAAGGGAGCAGTGAGTCAGAGAGAGAAAAGTGGTTAAAATTATGAGAACCACACACAAAAGCAAAGATGGAAAAAATAAAAGACCGGTCGGAAGTTGGCAGGTAGTTATCCCGACAAAAGCTGTGTCCCTTCACATGGTTGCCTCTGGAAGCCTCCTCTTTTCTTCTATTTTGCTTGGCTACCCTGCCCTGGCTGGCCTGACACCCTTCACTCTACACGTTCTACATCTTATGTTTCGTTTATTTTGATTGAAAATTCTTAATGCTGCATAAGATTTAAGGGTGTCTCACTCATATTATAATATGGATTATTTGATAATTGTACGTACGCTTATTGGCTTACAAAGTTTACTTGTATTTTTAAAAATAAAAATTGCTCATTGAAGTTCAACAACCTTGGATATGATTATTTGAGGATTAGCTATTGGGTGATATCCGCTTAAGATTTTCTTTCCTTAGAAAACTAGAGACTTTTAGAGGTCTCCAATGCTGGGAATTATTGGGTATTTCACCACATATATAGAAATCAAGAACTAGATTTATATTCGGAATAAATTGAAGCATACATGAATATTTTTTTTAATTAAGCTAGCCTATTTTTCCTCATATGTGTTGGAAGAATGTTTGGATCTTTGTATAAAATGAGAGGAATAAGTAAAGAAATCAAAGGAAGAGACAGAGGGAATTATTGATGTATTAAAAGTAATTTTTATTACTTAAAAAAAGTCATTTTTGATACTAATTTTTCTCTCTATATTCTCAAGATTTGAAATTTGAAATTTAAAACGACAAAAAGGAAGAAAATGACACCCTTTACAATTTCATTTCCTTTCATTCCATCATAATTTCATGATAGAAACATAGAGTCTAAATATGTTAAAAATATGACACAAATTTCTTAGAGATTTATGATATTTTAGGAAAAAAATATTGTAGTGATAATGATGTTTGAATGAGATTCCTATTTTGAATAGGAAAGTGATTAGAGTTTTGAGTTGATTTAAATATGAGATTGTGGTTATGTCTCGGTGGTTCTACTTCGATAGATGGTAAGATGTGGTTCTACCCTAAAGAGAATATCTCGTGGTGATGAGGTTCTAGCTCAAGAGATATAGTGTAGCCTTATGATCATGTGAGAGAGAATTTTATCCTAATACCCCATAATATTAAGAGACTAGTCAGAAGATTTTGCCCGTGATGAAAATGGTTTCCAAGCTAGTGGGTTACAATTGAGAAGTGGTAACTTTTGTTTAAACTAGTTATAGTCTCTTTTGTGTGTGCGTTCAATTTGAGTGTAATGAGATCTGGGTTAGCTGGTTGAGTTGATATTGCTGATGGTAATTAAGGAGATTACCATGGACATAGACAATCGACCTAACTAAGTTAACAATATCGTTTTGTTATTCTTTTATTGATATTTCTCTTACAACAAAATGTCTTTAGCTATTCTTCTAATAGTTATCAGAGAAACTTCTAATAAAAAAGTTAAACTTTCATCAACATATGATAATCAAATCTACAACAAAAGGATTGTCTTTGAAGGATGAAAGAAAACCTAAATATCCATATCGAGATTAAATCTTACTAGTTAATTAAGTTAGACAAACCACAAATTGTTAATGATTTAAATTTGATAATGTCAACTAGATAAACGAAGAAAGTAACGGTTCAATAGTTACACTGCAAGTTGCAATCTCGTGTGATTTGACTGGTTTCTGAAAATAATGGGAAGGGCGCTAATTAAATTAAGAGGTACATAAACTTAATATTATGAATTCAATTATTAACCTTTCACTTAACACGATATTATTGACACACAATACTAGTCGCACCTATATCACCTGAAATGTACATGGTGATCCATTACATTTATACCGTATATTTGTTTGTTTAATTTGTTAATTTATTTCTATTCAATGTAGCAAAATTACTCCGCAAAATTTGTGATTTAAAATAACTAAAGTTCTAAATAGAAAAGGAAAAATAATTTTTTTGAGTATAAATAAATTTAAAATATATTGAAACATGTGACTAGCATTTCGTGTGAAGATGTATACATACCTTTCAATGGCTACTTTATAATGTGTCATTAAAATTAAAAAAAATAATTAAATAGTTAATATATATTTAAAAAATATCAGTACACACATTGTAAGTGAATGCTAAGAAATCTATAAATAGTGGTTCTAAAAAAATGTAATTGAATTACTATTTTTTTACTTCCATGTCTAAAAATGGAGAACAAAATAACAAAATGTAAGAGTATTAGTAAATCAAAAGTTACTTCCATGTTTTAATCAAACCCTTTTAGTTAAACGAGGTTGGGGAATAATCCAAAATCCCTCAAACCCACTGAGCCGAGTGTTTAAAGAAAAATATTGTTGGAATAACTCATTTCTTGAAGCCAAGTGTAAAGGTAATGCGCCCATTGTTTGGAGAAGTATTCTTTGTGGAAGGGATATCCTGAGGAAAGGACTCAGATGGTGTGTGAGAAATGGAGAGCATATAAAAGTGGCATCTAATGCGTGGTTCCTAAACTACACTCATTTAAACCTTTATGCTTACATACTATTGGAATATGTCTATAAAGTATACTGTAATAATTATTTATTTGTATTTAATTATTTCTTAGACATTTGTATTACTAAATTTTTATGAATAAATTGAAAGTATTATTTTAAATTAAAGCGTGTTTATAAATTACTCAAGTCCTAGAACTATTGTCAACGAAAGAAGAGTGATGACAGAAACGTCTCCCCACGAACTCTTCTAAAACAGTTCAGAACGATATTCGCAGTCTTAGGATGGACTGGGCAATCAAATCCAATTACGACTGTTAGATTGAACCGTTGGATGTCAGTCTTGGGACATAAGAGTGGAGGCTCAAATGGTTAACCTAGACATGTTATGAGTATGTTGAATAGACCATTAACAATTTAGTTGGAAGCCCAAAACTATTTACCTAGCTATAAATTTAATTGTTACACTTTAAGAGTGTTTTCGTAATTACCTTAATCCTTAGGTGAATACGTAACTTGACTTGATTAGTTGCAATCTTTGATATGTCAAATGATTGAGTTCAAATTGGCAGGCAATACCTCGATTGTTAGGATTGTAATTTAGTTAACTGGGAGTTGCATGATTCACATATATGAAAATTCATGGTTGGATTGCGAAAACAACAATATACGTTATGCTTTATTGATGGGTGTATGAATAAATTAACTTGACCAAGTATTCGATGAAATGAGTCATTGAATAAGACTTATGAATTGTACGAGACAATTCACTATAATGTCTTTCTCATTCACAGTAAATAAAGGAGTTAAGGAAATAATAACAAGAGGGGTAAAATGATAATTTTATATTTTGCTCTTGTTACTGATATTCACGATGAGTATTATGTTAAAATATTTTGTGGACCGTGAAAATAAATAGAGTTTATTTACGCCCACAAAAAACATAGCTCGCATGAATCGAGAGTTGATTCAGCATCGAACCTATAGTGGAGTTGTACGATGTCAAAGATTAAATAGATAAAAAATTTATGGAGATAAACTCACCAGGTATTTGAATTCTAAGCTTTGTTCATGTGGATCTATTCGGTCTCAGAAATAACTCAGAGAACAAGAATAGAAAAACGAACTAAGTTGGACCAAAATGTGTTTTGGTGCCAAGGCATATTTTCTACACCTATATGTGATAGGTGATGTCAGTTAAGTTAGTTAAGTGTAATTGTTATATTAAATTAATTATTTATTATTTTCTAATTATTAGATAATTAGTTAAATAAAATTAATTAATTAATTAATTGATAATGATAAATTATATTCATCAATTGGATTGATGAATCTCGATACAACTAAAACTTTAGGAGATCATGTAATTTTCGGCAATAATATATAATTAGAAGAATTTTTAGAAATTTTATTATATATGGTTATATTTATAAATACCGAAAATTATCCTTTGATAAATATCTAATAGCAATTTGATTGCAAATAGATAATGAGGATAAGATACAGTTATTATTATTAACACATAAAAGGGAGAGAAAAACGGTTTCTCCTCTCACTACAGTTGTCGCCGAAATTAATCTAAATAAGGGAATATTTGATTTTTTTTCTTCAATGGTTTTAAGAGTCCACACTCAAATTTTTACGTAAAACTCTTTTGAGATATATTTATGAAATTAACGGGTAGTTGTTGGTAGACTAATTCAAAAATCGTTCGTGGAAGATCAAGTTCAGAATTTTGATCTTAAAGCTTGAAGAACACGAAGAACGCTCGAGGGAGTTTCACCATTTCAAAAATTCTCCGATACATAGTAAAGGTGAAAAATCATTTTCTCTTAATCTATTCGTTTCGATATCGTATATGCATGATCAAACTAAATATGATTAAATAAGTTAAATTAATTTTTTATATTCGCCCACGAACCGTTCATGGTTCAAATCTAATTTTCTTTAATTTTAAAACCGATCGATCCTAACAATTGGTGTAGGTTTAAGATTATGCATATAGATAATTAAAATGAATGTATCGTGAATTTCATGGATATTGACATATGTTTATATGGTAGATTCAAAATTATTTGAATATGTTTTGTGATTGAATCGTGAACTATTGGCTCTAGGTGTTTTTTATTTAGAATTGATGTACGCCGAATTTGAGGCATAGGAATTTATGTAATTTAATTATTGCAATTGTTATAAATTTTAACAAATGTTGTTGATCATACGTTATGTGAATGAGATGGAGATCATGGGTGCTTAGGTCGATGGCGAGACTCAAGTGGATATGATCCTAGAGACTTTACCCAGTACATTTGAGAACTTCAAGCTTAATTATTCGATGAATAAGCTGAACTACTCACTTCCTGAGCTCATGAAGGAGCTGCAAGCTGATGAGACCTCGTTTCTGAAGGGCAAGAGGAAATCTCGAGAGGCTAACTTTACTAAAATTATGTCTACCATCTCTCGCTCTAAGAAGAAACAGAGAAGGGGTCCAAGGAAAGCGAAGAAGCAGAAGTCGAGAGCTGTCAAAGGCAAGAGCACCACGAGAGTAGACAAGTCGAAAGATAAGTGTCATCACTGTGGAGTTGTTGGTTATTGGAAACGCAACTGCCCAGAGTATCTCAAAGGGTTGAGATCTAAAGGGGTTCAGGGAAATCAGAAGGCTTGACGAAGGCGTTCAAATTCCACTCGGGAATGAAGCACTAGTATCGGTCGAATCAGTGAAAACTTTTAAATTATGGTTTGAGAAATATTTTATTATTTTGCGTGATGTTTATTATGTCCCAAGTTTTTGGAAGAATTTGATTTCGATTGGTGCATAATTGAGCAATGATTTGATCTAAAATTCATTTATACATATATTTGTATTTTTAGAAATGAATACTTAATTACTATCGCACGAATGATTAATAAATTGTATCACGTAAAACCTGTAGTACTCATGATTTGTGACATTGAAGTGAATATCTATTCACATAGGGATAGTAAAATGTTAAAGTATGACTCAACTGATCTAACATATTTGTGGCACTTATGTCTTGGACATATTAGCCTAAACATAATTAAAAGACTTGTGAAAGATGGTCCTTTTCAATCTTTAAGTATGGGTTCACTCCCCACATGTGAATCCTATATAAAAGGTAAAATGATTAAGAGACCTTTTTCAGCAAAAGGTGAAAGAGTCATTCAATGCCTTGAACTCATACATAGTGATATATGTGAGCCATTGAATGTCCAAGCAAGAGGAGGATATGGATATTTCATAACCTTCACTGACGACTACTCACGTTTTGGTCATGTTTATCTAACGCATCAAAAGTATGAAATCTTTGAAAAGTTCAAAGAATATAAGGCCTTAATAAGCAATTAAAAAAATAAATCAAAACATTACGATCTAATCGTGGTGGAGAGTACTTGATAGGAGAGTTCGATGACTTTCTTAAGAAAGAAGGTATTATTTCTCAGCTTACAACACCTGGAATGTCACAGCAATATGGTGCTTCAGAGAGAAGGAATTGAACTCTGATGGATATAGTTAGATCCATGATAAGTTAATCATCCCTCCCAGATTCATTTTGGGGATATGCCTTACTAACAACGGCATATATTCTAAATCAAGTTCTGTCAAAGACAGTGCTTGGTACACCATATGAAAGATGGTATGGGCGAAAGTTGTCCGTTCACCATTTTAGGATATGGGGTTTCCCAAAACATGTTCTAAGATCGAAGACAGACAAGTTGGCCAGTCGTTCAGAATTGTGTATGTTTGTAGGATATCCTATGGGAATAAAATGGTCTATCTTCTACAATATGACTGACAAGAAAACATTCGTTAGCACGAATGCTCATTTTCTTAAAGAATATCATATTAAAAGTGTACGTCCGAGAAGCACAGTTGTGCTAGATGAATTATTGAGTGGGAGAATATCAACTCCCCATCAGAAATTAAAAATTTATAATATATGGGTATATTTGTAAATACAAAAAATTATCATTTGATAAATATCTAATAGCAATTTGATTGCAAAGAGATAATGAGGATTAGATATAGTTGTTGTTATCAACACACAAAAGGAAGAGAAAACCGTTTTCTCCTCTCACTATTGCCATCAAAATTAATCTGAAGAAAGGAAGATTTGATTTTTCTTCTTCAATCGTTTTGAGAGCCCACATCAAATTCTTGCATAAAATTCTTCTGAGATATATTTCTGAAATTAACGGGTGGTTACTGGTGAACTAATTCAGAAATCGTTCGTGGAAGATCAAGTTTGTGTTTTTTATTTTAAAGCTTGAAGAATATGAAGAACGCTCGTGGAAGTTCCACCAGTTCAGAAATTCTCCAATACAGAGTAAAGGTGAAAAATCATCTCCCTTAATATATTAGTTTTAATATCGTATATGCATGATCAAACTAAAATTAGTTTTAAATTATTTAAAATGGTTAAATAAGTTAAATCGAATTTTTTTATATTCCGCCTCCGAACCGTTTCGTGGTTCAAATCTAATTTTCTTTAATTTTAAAACCGATCGATCCTAACACATATTCCCTAAGAATTGAAAGTAGCAAACTTTATTGAGAACAATGGGTGGGAGAAGTCCATACTAGAGAACTATTTTTTTGATGATGATGTTAATCTTATTACTTCTATTCCTCTGGTAGGACATTCTTGTATGGATAAATTGATTTGGCACTTTGATTATAATGGTGTTTACAAAGTGAAAGGTGGTATATGGTGGCTTTATATAAGGATGAGGATAATGAGAGTAGTTGAAAACCTTCTTGAGTGGTGGAAGAGGTTGTAGAATATTCATATTCACCCTAAAATTAAAGTCTTCTTATGAAAAGTCTCAAATAATATTTTACCTACTTTTTCAACTTAGACAGGAGAAGGATAGATAGTAGAAAGAATTGTGTCTTTTGTGGTAAAATGAAATATGTAGCGCATGCTCTATTTTTATGTTCCCATATTAAAAGGGTGTGGAAAGATTTGCCAGCTCTTTGAGTGGGGGTATTTTATTTGAATTTGAAGATTCTAGAGATCCCCTTGACTTCCTAGAAATGAATTTTTTCAATATTATTTTCCATGACTTAGCTATGGCTGTTTGTTTATGTTGGTTTATATGGTTCTCTAGAAATTCTTGGATTCACAAAGGGATGGGTTTGCAGGAGGATGAAATTATTTGTAGGGCTGCGATTTATCTGCAGGAGTGGGCTGATTTACATCATCGGGTTGCTGGAAAATTAAAAGATAGAGGAGCAGCCGCAGATAGGTGGTCGAGACTTGAGAGGGATTCGTTGAAGCTGAATGTGGATGCATCATTTTCATCGAAAGGCACCGGACTTGGTATTATCGTGAGGAACTACAAGAGGTTGGTGGTCCTTGCAGCTTCTATCTTCATAGATGCCAACCTTGATGTTTTTGCAGCATATGTTTCAACCATTTTAGAAGGACTCAAGCTTGCACGTGGAAAGAATGTGGTTATGAATGTCATTGAAACAGATTCAACACAAAAGCCCACATGGCTATTCATTCACCAAATCCAAGTCTGGCAAAATGAGGTAATATTGTTCTGGCTATCAAGAAGGAGCTAGAATCTCATCCGAATTTATTGTGAACCATGTTTCGAGAACTTGTAATTTGATTCTTGATAGACTAGCCTGTTTAACGGTTGTAAACTTATTTTCTTTTATTTGGGTGGATGTTACACCTTCCATTTTTGAAGACATTTGTTCATTTGAGTAGTTTCTTTAATACAATTATCGTTTCAAAAAATAAAAAAGTTTCTTCTTTGAAGATATATTTTATATGGATTCGGATTTGCTGCAGTTGATTTTTTTAACTATCAAAAATCGATGATCTAGATTATCTAATTCGATCTGACCCCAGATCAACTCATTAAAAATAAATTTTACACTTTGCCTTATGACCTAGTCTAAATTATTCAAATCATAACAAATGGCCTGATTTAGTCAATCTTCGCTCTCCTATTGGTTTTTCGAGAAATTCATCATCCATTATATATAGAACAATAGTTTGTGTGGTCTTGTTTGTAGAATAACAAAAGCATATTACCTTTGGATATTTATTTTTTGACCTATTGGCTATTAGTAATGAGTAAACAATAATTTTTCAAGTATAGTAAATTAATGGAAGTCTTTTTTAATTTCATTTTACCAAGTTCAATGTTAGTCAAATTAGCCAACATTTCTATGTTTCGATACAACAACAAGGTATTATTTGTAATGAGTAGTTTGTTGGTTGGTTAGTTGGTCACATTTTATTCATGAAATAGGTTGGATTGGTATTGACACTACTACCCAATTTATTTTTCACGACGGGGAATTCTCGTTGTGAAAAATAATTTACGATAGAAATCAATGATAGTAACCAACTATGTAGAAACTGACCACACCTCTTCCATACCAGAAACGGAGGGTTTAAGACTTGAACAACTTGACTCGATGCATTATTCAGGGTAGCAGAATTTTGACTAGTAGTGACTGAAGTAACAAGATATTTTTCTAGGCAAACAACGGTGCCATGAAGGTAATCTTCTAAACCATAGGCATTTACAGTAGATAGAACCTGGGATCGTAAAAAAAAATAAAGCTGTTGTGATCGAGCTTGATAGTAATTGGAATTAGGTTTTTGGGAAGAATATTAAGCATATATGTGATCGGCATGCAAGATGGTGGAGGAGTTGAGGAAGATGGAACATAAGCTGTTATAGGAGCGAGTGGGGAAGAAGAATCAAGGATTGTCGATTTAAGAGTTGTTGAAGAATCAGACACCTTGTGAAGGTAGAGAAAGAAATCACGAGAAAAAATCTACAAAGAGTACCTTAGCTCTGATACCATGAAGAGAAAGGCAAAACATAGAGTATTGTTTCTGAATTTGTCTCTTACTTTCATTAATAATTAACTAAAACACAGAGGATTACATTAAATACATTAAGAGATTGAGGAGAAGCAAGCTAACTAAACTAATTGTCTTCTAACAGATTGTACACGTGGACAAAGTTGATATAACAGCTTTGCCATGTAAGCATTGCTGACTAGGTACAATAATTATCATTAACTAATTCCTTCTCTATCAATACTATACATAAAAATATAGAGGGGGAAACGTTTTTAGACAATATTACTCCCAAGTACCTTTTAGATTTTCTACGGTATCATTAAACTCATACTAAACATGTAAAATTGTTTATAAGAGTTTTTGAACCATTTTGAATATATATGGTATGAATAAATGGAGCTAAGAGGGAAAAAATATTTTTGGACATCGATTTGCCCCTACTACTTTATGGAATTCCATATTTTGTCCTTCATTAGTGTTAATATTAAATAATAATAACTATAAATTAAATGATTAATAATCAATTGTTAACTTAAAATTTAATTATGATACATACATTAACAAGACTCGTGAAAAAATGTCAAATCATAATCAAATGTAAATCTATTAGTTAAAACGTGTAATTAAACAAATAGAGTTTGAAACGACTATATACATTTGAGTGAAATCTAATATCATTTTATAATCTCGACAAAAACACAATAGTCTATGTTTTTATTTTTCACATCTATGTTTAGCTATTGCATGACACAATAGTCTATGTTTTTATTTTTTACATCTATGTTTAGTTATTGCATGTTTAGTACTTTTTCATCTTTTGAGTTACTAAAATAATAAAATTTGTATTATTTAATTTATCATGTGCAACACACATAATAAGAAATATTTTATTAATATATGTTGTATCGATGAATATATGAGGTCATAATTTAACATTATCTATTCAAAATATATTCAAACTATGTGCATCACATGTGAAAGTGAACTGCCATATATGAAAGTGTGTAAATGAGAGAAACATTTTTAGATTATACTACCTCTGACCTTTTTAATTTTCTACAGTATCATCTAACTCAAAAATACAAAATCGTTTGAAGAGTTTAATTAAGCCACTTTCTTGTTTATAAGTGTAGTAGTGGGGGAATATTTTTGGACAATACTACCCTCGACTACATTTTAGATTTCTACAGTATACTTAATCTTAAATTAAACATACAAAATCATTTGAAGAGTTTTCAGTCATTTTGAGTATATATAAAAGTGTAGAAGTAGGGAAAACACTTAAAAATATCCCAACTACCTTTTGGAGAGTCTTTCAATCATTTTATTTAAATTATTGTCTTTAGCTATATTTCTCCTCACTATTACTATTTAAATATCAAAAGACAAATTACATGCAAATAATAAGTCTCAAATTAATCCAAAATTTCGTGATGGATAACAATTGGTTTTCCTTTACCATTAAAAAGTGAAGCCTATCTTGCTAGGAAGAAATCAAAAGTTGGCAAGTTAAACTATAGTACTGCTTAAGTGGTAGGATCATTTAAATTATAATTCAGGTTTGTTAATTACATTGTCGTTTTTTTAATTAAGATTGTAACATTAAAATAAGTAATTGTATCATGAAACTCACATTAATTATTAAAACCGAATAATTATAAACCGATGTGTTGTATGCTAGCTCAAACATGTGCAAAGCACGTTTTGTATATCTAGTTTCTTACGGTAGTTCGTTTCTTTGCCATGATTTCTCATTTTTTTCAAACCAGTCTTCTTCCTCAACATCTGACATCACATAGCTTAGAATCACGTTTCACAATTATTCTAATGATCTGTTGTTTTTTATTACGTATCTTCGAAATAAGTAGTTTCTTTGTTTTCTGTCAAACTATTATTCATATAAATAAATAATTTCAACTTTCACTTAGTAATTTATTATTTTATTTGCATGCTTGCAACATATAAATTTTGAAGATTAATTTATTTTCGAGTATTTTATGTTTGCATCAAAGCAAAAAAATAGACGACCAAGGAGGTATAAACTTTTCTAATAGCTTGGAAGTAAAAATGAATATATGTATGCATTTATATATATTATCAACGTGATGCTCCTTGGTCAGATGATTAAGAGATTGACAAATACCACATACGATCAACAAAAAAGTACTTATATAATCACATCAAAACCACGAAAGCGAGTTGTTAAGAAAAAGGTGAAACCATATAAATACGATCTGAAATAGTAAACAATGTTTGATAATATTTCAGAAAGCCAATAGGAATTTCTCGAGATCTAAAACCCCCAATAACTTTCGGGGGCCACACACACACATATATATATGTATGTATCGTAACTATATGTGTCAATCTAATTTACGTATAACAAACTATAATCAAGACGTAGGTTTTAATTTCATCCACTCATAAATATATGTACAATAAGACTAGATCAATCTCATTGAGCATATAATATTAGACTTGTTTTTAACAAAATTAGATTTTGTTATAAAGAAACGAAAGCACATGCATATATGAAGGATGTCTTCTTTTACCTCTTATAAAATAAAACACCTTGTTGGTCACAATTAAACACAAAAAAATAGACTAGACTTGTTTGTTAATGAAATGCACAATGAGAGTTTTGCAAGAAAATGAATTATAAGGAGACAAAAATATTAATTAATTTCTTAACCAAATTATTGGAATCATTAATTAATTAATATATAGCTACCCATGCTAAAAAATAATATCTGTATGTATTGACAATGACAAAAAGTAATTTACAAACATTTATTACGTCTCAGAAATGATCAAATCATATAATCAATCAAGAGAAAAAAAAAAAGACAACATCTATAATGAAATAAAAGAAAATTGTAATGAAAACGTGTAAGGTACATATAATTGTGGAAGAAATAAAAGAAAATTGTTATATGATATTTATTATAATTATTATTAATCGATAGTGTACATGATAATATTATATAAAAGTTAAAATGTAAAATACACTATTGTATTTTGATGAAACTATAAATTATATCTTTATATTTTTTTCTTCATATTTTTATATCTCTTCACTTTGACTGAACTATAAAATATATCATTCTGTGACATCTTTTGGTTAAAAAATTATCTCCATCTATTTACATCCATTTCCCCCAATTTTCTCCATTATTTCCTTTCATTTTCATCTATTTCCCCTCATTTTCAATTTCAATACATTTTTCAGATCTAATTTTTTTGTTTTCCTTCAATGATTTTTTTGCTTTATTCTAAAAAAATCTTCTTTATTCTTAAAAAAATATGCTACTCAAAAATTGGTTTATCATAAAAAAATCCGCTACTGAAAAAATTTTCATAATAAAATTTCAATAAACTAAGTTATATTTTTTATTTTTTTCAATCATATGAATAATATATTTGTAATTTATTTTTAATAGAAAATCATTGAGACGTTAGTTTCAGTTCAATAAAAAATCTAAAAAATG
Organism: Datisca glomerata; assembly: GCA_003255025.1. Classification (NCBI taxonomy): domain Eukaryota; kingdom Viridiplantae; phylum Streptophyta; class Magnoliopsida; order Cucurbitales; family Datiscaceae; genus Datisca; species Datisca glomerata. Next base: position 333,366 of record QANY01006236.1, read on the forward strand.
AATAAAATGTTTGAATTACATTTACCATATAACAATCTTCACTACTTATCATGAATTTTTTGGAGAGTCAAGTTCCGTGAAATCCTATAGAAAATGTCATTAAAAAGTGAAGAGCAGTTTACATAATTTGAAAAGAAAAATAAAATTTAGAGAGACGATGAAGAAATTATAAAATTATAGTAAAAATAAATTAAAAATACAAAAACTTTCTCACAAAATTCTCTACGACTGGAACGATCTAAAATAGAAATAACTTGTAAGTAGAACTACTCACAAAAAAAACGTCCAAGTAATAGAGATTATATTTTTAATCATATGAATAAAATGAATTTTTTAAGAATAAAGTAAAAAAAAATCATTACAGTATGAATAAAACATTTTTTTTAAGAATAAATAAGATTTTTTTAAGAATAAAGTAAAAAAATCATTAAACGAAAGAAAAAAAAAACAGATCTAGCAAATGTGTTGAAAGTGAAAATGAGGAAAATAATTGAGGAAATTGAGTAAAATATATTAAGTTAATTTCTCTGTTAAATTTAACCAAAATATGTCTCGGAGGGGTATAAAAATATGGAAAAAAAGTATAAATATATAATTTATAGTTTCATCAAAGAACAATGATGTATTTTATATTTTAGTCTTATATAAAAAATAATGTAATTTAAAGAAATACGTGAATTAATGATCAATATATTTCATATTGTCGGAATCCTAGCGATTTTCAATATTTAATGATATCAATATTTAATGATATCATATAACATTATTCGTAATACAATAAGAAAAAGAGAGAAAATTAGGACATTTGGAGGGACCTACACCCAAAAACATTATGAAGAGGGACACTCAATCATCAATACTGTCCAGATTAAATGTCACGCACCAAGCCTTTATTCGTATTATACTCAGATAAAACTGTAATTAATTAATTATATTCATTTAAAACTTAAATAATTAGTTGATTAATTAATTATTAATTTAATTTCGGCTACTTATAGATGTAGTTGAACTACATAATCATGTTCTTATTCGGAAACGCCGAACCCGTGCCATGTGATTCTCTCCTGCTTTTGCGGCTAGTGGCCTTCCTACCCCCCTCTATTTTAATTTTATATTTTTTGTATTATTTGATTTTTTTTCTTTTATTTTTCTAAACAAGAACATGCTATTTTTTAATTCATTTTTATCCAATAAAAAAGTAAAACTTCTTTCCTTAATTATCTTTATTATCCACGATACATCCTTCATGCCCTAGCCATGATTTCTTTAAGATCGTGATATTTATCCGAATGATACTGATTCGTGAATTATATTTGATTTGATTGTTTAAATTTTATCACGCGTAATTTTATCTATACTTATAAATTGCTTCAAATAATTATACGCTTTACTTTCTAATAAAAAGATTCTAGTTAATCTAGGTATGAAATTTAGTTTTTATACTTAAAAAATAAATAATTTTATTTATTTTAATTAAAATAAAATTACTTTTTTAGAAAAGGTCTAAATTTGGCCTAACCCTAAAATGTCCAATATAACATCTTACCAACAACTTTGAAAAGAAAAACACACAAGCAAATATGGTGGAAAGAGACATGTCCTTAAGTTAAATCTTTATTAATCTAATTATAAACAACAAATAAATATGTTTAATTAGTGTAATGGTTTCGTGGACCCGAATTATTTTTAACAAAAAAGAAACTACAAAAGTAAAAGGAAGTAATTATGAAAAAGAAAAATACACAAAAAGAATGGGAAAAGGTCACAAACAAATCTCTATGGTCAAACATGGAATACGTAATCGATTGAGTCGCTAATTGATTTTCTCACAATCTAAAATCATATCACCTTTATGATTTTTATTTTTAATTAATAAACAAACTATTATTTTATTGTTCAAGAATAAATTTTAATTTCTCAAAATTAGAATTACGGTAACGTCACTCCCATGCTTAGTATGATCATCATGATTATCGAATATGATCAAGACTATATTTCAATGAAAACATTTAAGAGAAACAAATTAATTTCTAAATATCACATTTGTCTCATTGTTTTAATAAATCAAATACGGAATCATCTCATATATTTACTCAGCTTATAAAAAATAAATTATTATTTGAGTAAAATTTTGAAAAGAATTAATAATAAAATGAGATGATATGATAGCTAAAAGATTAGATTTCAAAGTGCATTACAGATAATCGAAATTAATAGGTAGTCACCATATCCAATCCATCACAAAAGTTAAAAGCTTTGGAGATTTTGTTCAAATATTCAATCTTTGAAAGACCCCCCACTTCTCTGAAAATTCCTCCAAGAACAACAAAAAAGAAATAGAGAAAAAAAATCTCATTTTGTCCGAAAATTCTCATTTTTTTGTTAAATATAATTAATTAACTAAATTTTGACTAATTATTTCCTCAATCTTTATTTTAAGCTGTGCTCTGTTGCTTCAGTCTATTTCATGTCGGCTTCTTCGCATTAAAAAAGCAGTCTTTTTTTCATTTTCTTGAAGGGTTTCTTTTTGTAGCTTTTAGATTCAGCTTAGCTTTAGCTTTAGCTTTGCTTTGCTTAGGCTTCTGATTTCCTGGCGACAATTCAGTGTCTTCGACCTTGATCCTGGTACTGCAGCAATTCTATATTCCATTTTCTCTTTCCGAAGGAAGATACAGAAAAAAGAAGTCTACAGTTCGGTGATCTTCAACTTTTCTCCATTTTCTCTTCTGTTGAATATTCTTCTCTTCTTTTCTGATAATCTGTTCGCCGGAGGTCGCAGGTGAATATTCCGGTGGATTTGATTTGCTAGGAGCGTCAGGACAGGAGGTGTTATCGGAGGGATTTATTTACTCATTTACATTTGGTTTTGCTTTTCTCGCTGGTGAACAAGCGGGAATTTAGATTAGTTGGACCATAAAGAGAATCTATTAAATTTCCGCGAATTTAGGAAGTACGGGAGTTTCTAATTGAATTTCTTTTTCGGCCGCGAAAATCTGAGTTATTTCAGATCCTCCAAGACAAGAAACTTCCATCTATAAAAATCAAGTGGTACACTGAGGGGTGGGGCCTGCGTTTCTTTCTGAAATTTTAAACTTGGGAGCTGGGACTCTGAGGATTGGTGAGGGAAGAAAGTTATAGTTCCGACAGCAGTTAATTGTCTGAACCGAGCTGTACAATTTAGGGTTTGAATGTTCTGTTTACTTGTAGAAAGGGCAACTTTTGTTTGGGACATTAAATAAGGAATCATTGATTTATTGAGTAGTGGTGCTTCAGTCGATCAGAAATGGGTTTTAGTTAGTTTTTTTCTACCTGGCGAAGAAGTTGGGGCGATGGATTGTTTCTTGCGGGAACGTGGCTGGTGATTAAGTTTTCTTACAGAGCTTTTCCTTCATATCTGCCAGCATGAAAGCTCCACAAAATGGCTTTTTGGCCAATTCTGTTGAAGGTGACTCACTTAATTCCATGGCTAAGTTCTTCGTTGTCAAATGCATATATTACGGAATGGCAGCTTGGTTAAATCCTTCCCTTGTCTTCTCCTTTTCTATCTGTTTTTTTTAGTTTTTCTTTTTCTCTGCTTGTAAAGTTCTATAGATGACACATATAGGCTGTTTTCTGCCACTAGACTTTTCACGTGGGTTTTATTCTCGCTCCTGCTTGGCTCACGTTTAAGCTTTACAGGTGCTGCTGATGTGAACCGTTTAAATTTCACTACTTGTTTTTGACATGGATAATAAGAAGTATTTTTCTGCGAACCTTTTATTTCAGCACTTAGCTCATATATATCCTCTAGTTTTCTTATATAAACCTGATTTTGGGACGGTGTAAGGTTGCTAAGGAAGTGTCTCCAATTGTTATTAGCTGTAATTTTGTGGTGGATTTGAATTACTTGAAGTAATTAGGAGGCTATATTCAATTTATCACTTCATCTTTTGACTGGTTGGACTGTTAAGTCATATTTTTACGGTAAATTTTGGAAACAATCAAATAGCTTTTCTTGTCTCTGCCAATGCATACCATAGATATCAGCTGCATTTTACATCGCTGTTTTCTTCATCGTTGATTCTTCCATATCTCGTTTCATTCTAAGAAATACTTTATGCAAGGATAGTTTTGAGACTGATTACGCTACACTACTTATAGCTTAAGCTTTTAGTATGAGAATTAAGAAAGATAAAGAAAACCTGCCTTGGATACTCTCCTTTAGCACAATAATAAATGTCGTCAAACTATAAGGACTTATTTGGGTGGCACTTGTTTGGAGGAGTGTAATTGTCTTGCAATTTTATGGTAGTTTTCAGTTATTGAATTTGACAAGAGACTAAAGTTAACCTGATGATCGGAATGGTAGAATTTGTATTTTCATTTTTCCTGCTTTGGGTTCATTTTTATGCCAACGTTTTGTTTTGTTGGAGACAGGTGAAAGGAAGAACATTAACTCAGAGTTATGGCATGCTTGTGCCGGACCTCTGGTTTCGTTGCCTCCAGTTGGGAGTCTCGTGGCTTACTTTCCTCAAGGCCATAGTGAGCAGGTAGATTGCTTTCTCCAAAGATGTAGTTGAGGAACCAACTTTAGATTCGGTATCTCATATTCTTGTTCTTTCCGGAAAACTTTCAGGTTGCTGCCTCAATGCATAAGGAGGCTGATTTTGTACCCAACTACCCTAATCTTCCTTCCAAGTTGATTTGCATGCTTCACAATGTCACATTACATGTATGAAAAGCATTTCACGTTCTACGCAACAGTGCCTATAATACGTGTTATAAGATGACTATATGTATTTTTGAAAGATTGAAGTAGCCTATATATTAATACCTGTTCTTATAAAAAAAAAGTTGGTATTGTAGAGCAAAACTTGTATTTGGCCACAGATATTTGTGTAAGAAATAATGCAGGTGTATTTACGGAAGCACGGTTACATATATTATTGCAGATGCATATTTATGCTTGTGAAGTTAAAAAGTTAAAATAAATGGATTAGATGATATTAGAAAAAATATTTTTAAATCTCTGAAGCAGGACACTTTTAATAGTTGTATACTTTGAACAGGCTGATCCTGAAACTGATGAGGTCTACGCGCAAATGACCCTGCAACCTGTAACCAAAGTAGGTCAGCCTTTTAATTGGAGAAATAATCATATGAATATGTCCATTACCAATTTCGTCGCAGGTGTAAAAATGTGTGTTTTTTAGAATAAAAGTTTCAACTATTTATTTTGCAGTATGACAAAGAAGCTTTACTGGCATCTGACATGGGCCTCAAGCAAAGCCGTCAGCCTGCTGAGTTCTTCTGCAAAACTCTTACAGCTAGTGACACAAGCACTCACGGTGGATTTTCCGTGCCTCGTCGAGCAGCTGAGAAGATCTTTCCACCACTAGTGAGTATAGACATTTTCATTTTTAATTCTTCATTAGTAATCAATTAGCCAATTCAGTATTTGCCTTGTTCATGAGCTTACAGTGAAGATGTTTTATTATAGGATTACTCAATGCAACCCCCTGCTCAGGAACTAACAGCTAGAGATTTGCACGATAGTTCATGGACTTTCAGACATATTTATCGCGGTATTTCTTCCTTCTCTGCCTTTTCCAGCTGATATGACTCAGCCAATATGTAGTCCATTAACATTTGATAAGATTATTGTTTCTACATGGTGAATTTGCTTGGTAGTGGTCAAAACCGCTGATCTTTGAATATGCAACTTCTCTTTTTTTAATCATATGATATTCCTGCTCTCTCTTCAAACGTATTGAAAGAAATGATAGTTGCATTCAATGCTTCGATAGGTTTTAGATCAGTTCTGTCTCATAAATCTAACAAGACAAGGTCTTGTTATATTGATTATCTAGTCACTTTTGGATTTCTGCCTATCTGGATGCGGATGAAATGATATATCAATTCAGAGTATGTCTACTGTACAGAACTAGCCACTTTTCAGCTTTGGCAATTTTGAAATAAACTAGTTCTTAGCATACTAACATAAATCAGAATAGATCCTTGAAACGGACATGCCCTCTGTTTCTTTCCTAGTATATTTGAGTACTTCGATAGTTATTTTTTTACCCTTTAGTTGATTCTTGTCTTGGATTAGAAGCATTTAAAGTTCAAAACTGCTTGGCATGCTGCAGGCCAACCAAAAAGACACCTGCTGACTACTGGGTGGAGTGTTTTTGTCAGTACAAAACGACTATTTGCTGGAGATTCTGTCCTTTTTATAAGGTAGGAACTAGTAGTACAAAGTTCATATTTAATTGCACGTTGGTTAACTCCCATCCCTTCACTGATAAAAAGTAATCTTAACTCCCATCCTGTCATTGATAAAAAATAATCTGGTGTTTGCTAGAGATGAAAAATCACATCTTCTATTAGGCATAAGGCGGGCTAATAGGCAGCAGCCAGCCCTCTCTTCATCTGTCATATCTAGTGACAGCATGCACATTGGAATTCTTGCTTCTGCAGCTCATGCTGCTGCAAATAACAGTCCCTTTACTATATTTTACAACCCAAGGTACTTGTTCCAATGTTTCTTTTCTCGTTTCCCTTAGTCTGTTGCTTATTATCGTGTAATTTACGCTTTATAAGCTAGATCTAATTTTTTCGAGTTTAACAGGGCCAGTCCTTCTGAATTTGTGATTCCCTTGGCCAAATATAATAAAGCGATGTATACCCAAGCGACACTTGGTATGAGATTTAGAATGATGTTTGAGACAGAGGAGTCTGGTGTACGAAGATACATGGGTACAATTACTGGTATCAGTGATTTGGATCCTCTGAGATGGAAAAATTCACAGTGGCGCAATCTTCAGGTACTATCTGGTCATTAAAAGGTTTTGATGAATAAATTTTATACCGCATAATGGATTGAGAACATGAATGCTTCCCTGCTGGGCCTAGTTTCAATTGTCGCACGCATCTGGTATATAGTCACTAGTCTTTCTTTTGCTGTTTGAAGACTAATTAGCTTCCGTTCTGCCCTTTAACAAATTTACTAGCTTATTTAGTGAATGAACATCTGTACACTGACAGGTTGGATGGGATGAATCAGCTGCTGGTGAGCGGCCAAGCCGGGCATCAATGTGGGAAATTGAACCTGTGGTGACACCTTTCTACATATGTCCACCTCCTTTTTTTCGGCCCAAGTTCCCAAAACAACCCGGGATGCCTGGTAATCCATAATACTGTGCTACCTTTTATGCGTCTGTGAGAGCGGATTAGCACTTAGAGAATTTCTTAGTGCTTCCCTCTTTAAGTGACTTAATGATGACTTTTAGGGCTTGTTTTGTAGATGATGAGTCTGACATTGAGAATGCTTTTAAGAGAGTCATGCCGTGGCTTGGAGATGACTTTTTCACGAAGGATACATCAAGTCCGGTTTTTCCGGGTTTGAGTTTGATGCAGTGGATGAACATGCAACAGAATAATCAGATTTCGGCCCAATCTGGTTTTTTACCATCCATGATTTCGTCAACTGCCTTGCATAATAACCTGAGCACTGACGACCCATCTAAATTATTGAGTTTTCAATCTCCTGTACTGACTCCACCACAATTTAACAAAGCAAATCAACAGAACCAAGTCAGCCAATTGCAACAGGCATCTGGATGGTCCCAGCAGCAGCAGCAGCTGCAGCAGTTATTGCAGATTCCTGCGAACCAACAGCTTCAGCGGCAGCAACAACAGCAGCAACAGCCGCAACAGGAATCACAACAGCTGGCCCAGCAACAGCAACTACAGCATATACAGCCACAACAGCTGCAGCAAAACCAGCAACTACAGCCACAACAGCAACGGTTATGTCAACCATCTCTTTTAAATAATGGTGTTTCTGGTGCTAACATTATCCCAAATCAGAGTTTGCAACAACCAGCTATATACTCTCAACTTCAGCAACCACAATTACCTACAAGCAATTCCCAAAGCCAGCAAATAAGCCACCACCCATCTAATAAGACCCCATTCCAGATGGCATCATTACCTCAAGACTCGCAGTTTCAGCAACAAATGGAACAGCAACCTAACCTCCTTCCAAGGCACCAGCAGCAGACACAAACGCATCAATCACCATTACAGTTGTTGCAAACAAGCATGTCACAAAGAGCACAGCAGCAGCAACCACAAATGCAGCAGTTGCCACAGCATATTTTATTGGAGCAGCAACTTCAACAACAGTTGTTACAGAAAATGCAGCAGCAGCAGCAGCAGCAGCAGCAGCAGCAGCAGCAGCAGCAGCAGCATCAGTTGGTGTCCCCAGCAAGCCCACTTTTACAGCCTCAGCTACTACAGCAACAGCAGGGCCATCAGCAAAACCATCAATCCTCACAGTTGCCTACATCCCACCAGCAGCATCTGCAGCAGCTCAATACCAACAGCTTTGCAACAGATAAACTCCCCAACAGCAACAGCTTTTCAACATTAGGCCTTATGCAATCCCAACAGATTTCTATAAACCAACCTCAGGCCCAGTTCAAGCCGCACGTGGCCATCAGGACCCAGTCTGGTCTGACAGATGGAGATGCTCCCTCCTGTTCAACCTCTCCCTCCTCTAACAACTGCCAGGTGAATAGTAAACACCAAGGACCAGCTCCATTTGTGGAAGAGTCAGTGGTTGAGCCTATAAGTAATCTGATTCATGAGCGCCAAATCAAATCTGATACCCGGATCAAGCATGAGTTTCCCAGTGCAAAAGGACCAGACCAACTAAAATACAAGAGCACAATCAATGATCAGTTGGAAGCATCCACTTCTGGAACATCATATTGTCTAGATGCTGGCATCATCCAGCAGACTTTCCCTCTCCCCACTTGTTTGGATGGTGACGTCCAATCGCATCCTCGAAACAGTCTTCCTTTCCCAAGTAATATTGATGGACTGATGCCAGACACTTTACTGTCGAGAGGATACGACTCCCAAAAAGATCTTCAAAACTTACTTTCTAACTACAGTGGCATTCCAAGAGACATTGAAACAGAGTTGTCTGCTGCTGCAATGAGCTCTCAGTCGTTTGGGGTGGCAAACATGCCTTTCAAACCTGGATGCTCAACTGATGTAATTAATGAATCGGGGGCTTTGAGCAGCGGATTATGGGCTAATCACACTCAACGTATGCGTACATATACAAAGGTTTGCTGCTCCACTTGAATCTTCTTTTCTTTGGTAAAAAACTTTCACAGTAAGATGCATTGACTACTTTGTCAAGTAATAATTTTGAGCTGGTAAGTAATAACCATCACGCATGTGTTGAAGTTATATTAGGTCTACCAGAGAAATGCCTATTCATTCCCAAGGGAAATGTACTAGTCAAATAGCTTTACCAGAGTACTTGTTCTAGTTGAATAGTTCGAATCTACTATATTGATCCTACAATTTTGTTACTCTTCGAATGAAAAGTCGAGTCCCGTGAAAGTTATGTGAAGAAAATATAATCTACAGGATTATGATTAATTGATTCAATCTATGGCTACTTAAGCGTCACTAATAGGGTATAAAACTTTGAATAGCATCGGAGCACCGTCCTCACTCACATTAGAAGCCAGATCCAAATCTGACAGGCTCAAAGTTCAAATAAGTAAAAGCTTGTGATCGCACTTGTTGGACTGATTTCTACTATAATTGGGTTAATTTGATTAACATCAGTGTTTGGTTCCATATTCTTAACTCTGCATATGTCTAGCTATAGGTTTATTTAGTCTGATCTGAGTTTGGGTCATTAACAGGTTCATAAGTACCCCATTGGCAGACATTATAAAGATAAATAGTAAATGCACTTTTTCTGAACTACCAACCCAGTTGAATTTTATAAGCTGGACTTGCCATTTCGAAATTCATTCAATGCTATTATATCATTCATTCTCTATAAACTTTGCATTCTGGAGGTTAGGATATTCCCATGGGCCCAGTAACTAGTCTTTCATAGGTAGCACAATCGTTTTCACCAATCTAACCTGCTTTTAAATTTTGAAGGTTCAAAAGCGTGGCTCTGTAGGCAGATGCATCGATGTAGCTCGTTACAAAGGATATGATGAGCTAAGGCATGATCTTGCCCGAATGTTTGGTATTGAAGGGCAGCTAGAAGATCCACAAAGGACTGACTGGAAGCTTGTTTATGTGGATCATGAGAATGACATACTCCTCGTTGGTGATGATCCTTGGGAGTAAGTAAAAGATTTCCATGTCTTCCGAGTTCCCTCCCTTCCCACAGCTACCTATATCTAATCTTATACATTATTGTTTTTCTCAAATCGTTTACATTTTTTTTAAATTTCTTAGGGAGTTTGTGAGCTGTGTTCAGAGTATAAAGATACTTTCATCTGCTGAAGTACAGCAAATGAGCTTGGATGGAGATTTGGGTAACATTCCAGTTGTGAATCAAGCTTGTAGTGGTTCCGACAGTGGAAATGCATGGAGGGATGACAACTCTGCTGCGTCCTTCAACCGATGACACTTCTATGTCTTTGTCTCCTTATGCATATATTTGATGTTGGTTGTTATTTTTGCTCCTTTCGGCCACAAAGACATGGGTCAAGCCAGCCCTCCTGCTGTGGTGATTATTCAGTAACTAGTAACATTGCTAATGTGGATAAAGAATTAAGAAACCTAACTTCATTGTAAGCCCGTTTTCGCTTCCACACGAGTAGGTAACCGCCCTTAACAGACTAAGCAGAGCTCCATCTCAAGGTTGATTGGATTTGGGACTACACTTCATCGCGACTTTCTCAATCCTTGCGACTGTCTTGAAAGATTTTTTTTGTCCGAGACACCTGCCCGTCACTCGTGTAAATGCTGAAGGGCCCTACAAGGTGACATCCATGGTGAAACTGACTCAGAACCCATTGTGATTTTCCATACTGTTGTAATTCATGTGTAAACTATTAGGTAGTGACTTCCGTAGTTTAAGTTTAAACGTTAGGAATGAAAGATTATCATGAATTCCCACATCCCCTTGTAATGATCTTTGTACGTGTCTTTCAGACGATGGAACTTAGAAGTTCCCAAGAGTTTGGTCATATACCTCTAATGATAGATGTCCTTTATTGTGAAGAGGATGTATAACTTTTTCTCATAATATGAAAAATGATGAACCATTAATGACAGGATTGAAAGATGACTCATTCTCAGAAAATGCTAAGATCCATCATTACATTAAAAGCTGCACTACACCGAATATCCACCCCTCAGATGGAGGACAAAATACAGTTCTTGCATTTCAAGAACATAAACATGACAGACTAAGCGAGCACAGCTATAACATCAGAAATTCTTAGGGCAATGTAATCAGAACCATCTTTGCCTTTGAAGTCGTTCCCCGCGTACTTGGAGTACATAACTGTGCTCCCTGCTGCTATCGGCAAAGGTTTTCGGTTGCCCTCCTCGTCCAATAGACCAGGTCCAACAGCTATAACCTGATACAGCCAACACGATGAGCATTACACTATCAGAAACTCACCCTCAAAGCAAACCCATCCACAGTAAGAAGTCCAGCAAATGGTGAATATGTCAATTCATACCGTGCCAACTGAAGGTTTCTCCTTGGATGCCTCTGTTAACAGTAACCCTCCTGCCGTCTTTTCCTCGGCCTCAGCTACCTGCACTTGCAGCCAGGTAAAAACGAAATCCCATACACTTCAAAGTTCAAATAATAAATCTTAAAGAGAATGCATACTTTGATTAACACTCTATCGTTTAGGGGCTTGAGGTCCTTAACATCATCTGTTTCTAAAACACCAACTATGTCATCATCCTTCAGTATCAAATGTTTTTCGCCGTCGAACTCCAACTCGGTCCCTGCATACTTGGAGTACACAACTTGGCTTCCAGCCTATCAAATACGAGCTTCAAGTTATTTACCCACTATAAAGATCATATGCACTCACGATGGGGAGGAAATACGAAATAACTAACCTTGACGCTAATCTCGACTTTGGTGCTTCCAATTGTCTTGCCGTCTCCAACAGCAACCACTTCACCTCCTTGAGGTTTTGTCTGGGCAGTTGTTGGAAGTAAAATTCCACCATCAGTCTTTTCTTCAGCAGTTTTGACCTTCACCAGTACTCTATCTCCCAATGGCTTAACTGAAGTGAACTGCAGGATTGGAATTCCAATGGTTATGGCATAGCACATATATGTCAGAAAAATGACAAATAACTAAGTATATTAGGAACACAAATAAAAATAAACAAAACAAGAACGATTATATCAGTTAGGATTTGTAATACAAACGAACGTTCACGAAAGTCGAAATAGTAGTTGTGTACAACCATGAAGATAGGATTCAATGAAGTACACTCAAAACAAGACATGTATGCTTAAAATGCTTAATTAAACAAAACAAGAGCACACAAACCAATCTGAAAGAGAGATGAAACACTACCTTAGGAGCAACCACAGTGGCAGCTTTGACAACCAGTCCCCTGAAAGACCTCTGGGTCTTTCCGACATTTCCAGCAGCAGGAGAAAACTTGACTTCAGAAGGTCGAAACCCTTCAAATGAAGGCAGGTTCCAGGGAGAGATGGAAGATGCAGTGAGCTGAGTCGTCGCCATTTATAAGCCTATCCTTAGAGGCCAAAAAGATTATCCACTAAACCAACTAAGATTAAATTATAAACTCCTCATTTTGAATGCTAAGCAAATAAAACACACTGCTCATTTTAGAATACAATACAGTTATCCATGAATATCTCAAGAAACAGCCGAGTGGAAATGTTAAAAGGAGGGAACTTCAACTCCCAAAAGCAAAGCAGCAGAAGAAAACGAACAGTACCTATTATAAGGAGGAAAAGCGTCAAAATTGGACTCCTCGAGAACAAATGGGAGAAGATGAGAAGAGAAGCGAACTCCAGATAAACCCTAGCAACGCAGAAGAACTAAGCTTTCAGTCTCACTTCAATTTATCAGAAAGACATGTATAGACCCTTCTAGACTTTTAAAGAGTAGACCTTTGGAAATTCTAGTCTCACTTTTTGCTCATTAAGGGTAAGTTAATAATTGATAAAAAAAAATAGCTAAATCATATTTTTTATACTTGATTTGTTTTAAAAAAATTTAATTGGTCTAAAATGTCATTTATTTATTTATTATCTGAATGTTTTAATTTTTCTTTAATTTAATTAGCGTAATTTGTTAAAGTGCATGATTCTAAGGATTTTTTTCCTGGAACTGTTTAAGGTATAAGTTAATGTATTATTCACCCTTACATGAATCATTATTCAATTTAAATAAATTTATTATTATTCTTTACTTTAAGCTAAGTATATTAATTAATTGTTAACGTGATAATAATATAATATTAATATATTTTATCGACGCATTAATATACTAAAATATTGTGAGCATTTGTGTTAATAATATATAGTTAATTTTTTTACCAACGTGTTGAAATATTTACCTAATGTGACCATCTGTGTTTATATTGTTAATATATCTTTTTACATTATTTAATTAATAAATTAAATAATGATGACATCAATCATTCTATATTCTTATGTGTAGTTATAAATATAGATGATTTATTTTTAATTTAATTGTAAATTTTACCATTCAAATTTTTTCCAAACTTACAATACGTCCCCCCTCCATCAAATGTACTGTTCATGATTGTATTAAATAAATGTTAATATTGCTGATCGTCGCGACGAGTGCGCGGCAGAAGCGAGGAGGCGCGTTACCTTTTAAAAAATTAAACTTTTAATAAAAATCGTGCGCAACACCGCGATAGTCAAATAAAAATTTTTATTGAAAATTATTTTTCAATCAGTCAAGTCCATTATATATTCATAAGTTAAATTTGTAACATACAAGTTAGAAACCATATACCTCTTATAGTTTATATGAAGTGTCCTTACAAAAAACCGTTCGATCATCCGTTCTCACGAAATTGTTCCAACGATAAGTAGACTCTGAAATTCACACCAAGATCTTTAAAGTCAATCATCAACGCACTAGGACTTGTGTGAGCACGTCGAGTATTACAAGACACTTTTATATCTCTAGATGTTCTAAACACATGACATCTAGAGATTTACTGATAATGATTTTAGTGAGATGATTTTCTAAAAGAACATGATGATTATTTTTTTGGAGATTTGATTAACGTTTAATCACAGAAGAAAATCTCTCTGACACCAATCGTGTACTCAATTCAATTCTTGATTGGCGCACTGATGATCTGATCAACTGATTCTCTCCTCTTTCTTCAACCACTAAAATAATTAGAATAATATTTATATATATTTTAGATAATGGCGTATCAGATTTTAAGGATAAACTGAAATAATATTTAATTATAAAATTATCAATTGCAGTGAGACCCGCTACAATTGTGCACGACTATAGTACCGTGTGACACTATAGTATTGCACACTCAGACTGTAGTGTCGCGTGGCAATTACTACGAATTAAATTTTTATTTTAATCAAATAATTATCTAGATATCAGTTAATTTAAATTTAACATATCTGATTATCCCTATCAACTAATTTATCTGTTATTTCGCAAACAATATATTTAGTTGATTTAAATTATTATCTAATTTCACAAATTAAATATTTTGACTCAGTTATCGATAATTAAAAAAATTGATAATTATATATATATATATATAACTTCCAAAAATTATATATAAATATATAAATAATTTAATTAATTAATTAATCACACAATTATCTCATAATTATGTACATGCCCCATAATAAAAAAAAATTTGCATGTCAGTCATTTTCTCATGTCTTGAAATACTCACACTCTAGACAACGTAGTATAGAGATGAATTGGAGACCATGGACTTATAATTCTAAGCTCTAATAAATCAAATTATTAATTAAACTCCTTAATTAAATAATCTTATTTATTAATTTCATTATTACTGCAGTATAAATATGGAATTGTACTCTTAGAGATTATAAAATATATTTACGGAGCATTCTCAGGTAGTCCACTGACATAATCATTTTTATGTAGTTATGACATCCAATTATTGGTTCGCAAATTAGAACCATCAAAATTATAGTTTTACCCTTTTAATTACCTCTCGATCCTTAAGTATCATCGATCCACTAGTGAATGACTAATTTATAATCTTATTATAAAATTAAGCTTAATAATCATTCAGTTTCAGAATTAACACTTAAGGCGACTAATACACGATCCGGTAGGAAAACTTAGATTTCAAATCTTGTAAGATCATATCATCAATCATCCATATCACTGAATCTCCAAAATAAAAGTCACTAGCCTAATTAACAAAAAAACTTTAACGAGTGAATCGAAAGATCCAGTAGACATGCATAGTAGTTCGTGACTACTCAGAATTCAGACTGATTTATATATGATCATCAAATTGATGTGTATTAAATTTTTATGATAAACGGTTTGTTAATGAATATATTAATTCACATCTGTTTTGCCATATGTAATTTATTATACAAATTATATTCACTAAGATGTATATCCACCTCAATGATCTAGATCTAGATCACACGCATTCATGATGTTTAGTGCACTGTACTAGCAACCATTCATTAAAATACTTTAATATGTTGCTGAGAATTTTATTCATTATCTATGATATTAACCCCATCGTACTAATACAAGATCATAGTTTCACTAATGAATATGAAATTTTCATATATTTATGTAAATTATTCAATAATAATTTAAAAGAACAATTATAAGAAAAATGTAATCCTCTTTAAATTTCATATCAAAATGTCAATACACATGCTTTGAGGGCATAACCCCCAACAAATACAATATTAGAAGTAGTTATAATCTTAAATAAATATTAATATAATATTATTCATTCAATATTAAATCTAACTAAACAATTGTTAATATCATATCATTTGATTGTTAATGTATTTGTTAGCGTTCACAACATAAACATTAATATCATATTATGCGTTAACACACTAAATATTATATCATATACTAAATAAACGTTAATACTATATGGTGCGTTATCCTAAATAAATATTAATACATATTATCTGATCTTTAATATGTTGCTTAAGTTTCATCATAATATAACTATTTTTTATAAATTTATAATAACAAAACGTTCATTTAATATGAAATTCATATTTAATTAAACAAATAGTATCATAACCACCCATGTTTAAAGAAGTTCATATATTTAAATTTGAAAAAATAACTAAAAAATCTAAATAGAAATATGTGATTAGGGTATTTTAGATGAATCATAAAAAGTTAAAATTAAGTTAAATAGAAATTATCATTTATTTACTTTAATTTTATTTAAATCAATTTCTAACTTACTATTATAAAAATGATCTATCTATGTCATTTTTCATATTATATAAGGAGAAACAAATAATCCATTTTGGTCAGGTGTGTAGCTAAATGTCTCTTAAATTTAAAAATTATAAAAATGGCCTAACCGCACTTAACACTCATTAAAATTGTTTATGCTTGCTTTTATATTTTTACTCTGCCTTAAAAACTCTCTCAGTCTCTCTCTCTCTCCCTCCTTCTCTCTCACACTCTCTCTCAATTCAGGCGACCTCTGCCTTGTTCTTTCTCTCGATTCAAACTCTCTCAATTTTCAGGCTCTCTCTTTTCTTTCTATCTCTCTCAGACTTAGTCGATGGTCATCTACCTTGGCGACAACAAAGACATCGTCCGTCCTATGGCACAACAAAGAAATCGAAGATGACATGGACATCACCTGTCAGTGAAAACCACATGGGATGTTGTCGCCGACCTACAAGTTGGGTGACTGAATTCTTGTTGGTGCACGGTGTTGGTTTCTTATTTCGAATTTCATTTGTTTTCACCGCCGCATTTAGTTTGAGATTTAGGGTTAGTTTGAATTATTCTGGTTTTGATTTTTATGGTTGTTAGCTGAGATGTTGCTAATTTTGAGGTTTTAATATTGATAGTTGTAACGTGAATGTATTGATGAATTGGAATATTATACATGTTGATTAAGATTCGGGAAATTGTGTTGATATAATGACACAGAGAGTTGACTTTTGATTCAGGGAGTTGTTTCTTTTATCTGTTTCGTTGTCTTTCTCGAAGGTATTAATTCATTTGATATTGTATCTATCAATGACTCTAACATTAATGAATTTCTCAAATTCCGCATGAATCAGATTTGAAACTTCTTTTCAAAAGATATAGATAATATTAGCATATTATGATGAATCATATCAGTAGGAATTTAACTTCCAAGTTAGGAAACAAACTAAAAGAGAATCATTAATGAGCACTATATCCAACTTTTCTTAGATGAAAATTTTCCCTTGTATATCATTCATCCAAGTATAAGAAGCTACCCTTAGCACAAATATTCATAAAACTACAACAGTTAAAAAACCGTTAAATTTTCTAGCCCTATTGAAATACCAGTACCACCTGATTTCTCTTCTCTATTTAACATGTCATTAAAATTTCCAACCACTAACAACCAGGGTTCGAAACTACCTTATTAGATCCAGCCATATTATCATATTGGAGCCATCTATTTTCAACTCCGTACAACCATAGAAAAATGTAATTCTACCCCACTCAACAACAATCAAGTCTACAATATTATTAAGTTTATTTTATAATGTGCGTATCTAGGGCTATGCCCCAACTAGTGCACGAAATCTCAAACGCTCTCGTAGGATCCTGAAACGCGACCTGAGTAAATAATGCCCCAATGGCCCTGAGAAATTGAACTAGAGTGAGTTTCGAACCTAAGACATCGACCATTACAGGTCTATTCCCAGCGCCCGCCCACCATTAGGCCAACCCCTTAGGGTTACTGTAAAGGATTTTTTCAGTATGGGGAACCCTTTACGAACGAATAATAAAGATCATAATTTAAAGAGAAAATGAGAGTATAAAGACACCATCATTTACGTGGAAAATCCTTAAAGAAAAGAAAAATCACAGGAAGATTGTTGATATTCACTTGTGTCAATGATTTTACATAGTTGTTGATGAGAGAAAAGAGAAAGGGCAGTACTTTTAGTTAAGGTTTGCTTAGGTCTCCCTTTTTTTCTTTTTCATGTGCTTGTACTTATAGGCCTGATGATAACAATAAAAAAATAGGATGATCATACCCTATATGCTTTCGACTGATGGAATTGCTTTCAGGCATGTGCTCCTTTACTTTGCTCATTTCTTTCAGTTGTTTTGTCCTCAGTCCGTCAGCCACTCAATCAGTCATAGCCATTTGGTGGTTCCTCGTGGTTCGGGCCAATCAATCACAGTCACTTAGTGATTTCTCGTGGTTCGGACCAATCAATCACAACCACTTGGTGGTCATTCTAGATTCCTTTCATATGTTCTTGTTGTTCTTTCGGTCATTTCCATCCCAGAGGTTTGGTCCCCTCAATCATTTTGTTCTCGTTTAACCAGTCACATTTTCTTTCTGTTCTTGCATAGTCCAGCGAGTGTTTTGCTTGTTCAGGTAGTTCTCCATGTCTCAGTTAAAAACTTGAGTGATCGTGTTCAAATTCCACGAAGTGGCTGGGTGATCGTGTTCGGGGTAGTTCTCCATGGCAACCCGAGAGGGGGCGTGAATTGAGTGACTGTGTTCAAATTAAAAACTTTTTGCACTCAAGTGAAAAATGCATGTTCAAGAATGAACTTTAATGTTTCACGAGTTTTAACTCTTGAAAAGATAAATAAATAATAGATAAAAGTGTTGAACTAAATAATGCTTGCGATAATTTACGGAAATATAAAGCAAGCAAATAAAATAATTACGAAACTTAAAATGCGGAAATTAAATTGTAAAAATTAAGTGTGAGAAATTGAAGTGCGAAAAATAAATAGCACAGAATAAAAAGAGAAGAAGAAGAAGATATGCAAACAAAATTTTTACGTGGTTTGAGAAATCTCATCCCTACGTCTACGCTCCAAAGCCCCCCTTGGAGATTTTTAATCCCACGATCTTCTTAAGGGTGGAGACTAAACCTTACAAACTTAATTGGCTTTATGAGTACCAACTAAAACTCACAAGGTTATGTGTTTCGATATTAAGTGACATTTAGAATAAATCTCTCAAAAGAGTAGAATCTCCAATTCAAGCTCACAAAAAATAATCTTGCTCACTCAAGAAATTTGCAAGTATAAAGCTCAAAATATTGAGAGAGATTTAGGAGAGTATTGAGAGAGTTTTAAGAGCAAGTCTCTTGACTATGAATTTGTGTTTTGTGAATAGAAATGTGGTGTATTTATAGAGGAGATGGATGTTAGGGTTTAAGAGGAAAAATTTCAAAATTTGAATATAAACAAAGGAAATAACACTCATTCCTTAATAAGAAGAACAAAAAATCATTGACCAAAAAAGCAAGGAAAACTCCTACCCATAATAACACAATATGATAACAAATTATTTGGGTAAACTACATATCTCTTTATCTACTTGAAATTGAAGCTTACGTTGTCTGTGCTTTGTCATTATCTCCATCTCATGTATTTTATCTATTGTGTTTGGCTTTTTATGGATGTAGACTTAATTTAAGAATAGTATCCATAAATAAATTGAGCTTTAATAAAGGCAAATAAAATGAGTAAGCTCCTAATAAAAATTACATGAAAGTAGATATCTTCATGATCTTCAATCTTCATGCTTTATGAGCTCTTATAAAAATAAATATTTTCATCTTCTTCAATTGGAATGTCATGTGATAATTTTTTCAATGGCCTCTGCAAACTTAATTAAATTTACTAGTAAAGTCAATGTTTTGTTATCATCAAAAGTTATCTCATAGAGACATATAGTTAATAATCTTCCCCTTTTTTATGATGACAAACCACTAAGACAAAAAATGTATTTAATCAAATAAAATTAATTTACTCCCCATGAATATATGCTTATCCATCAAGATAAAAACATAACCCTTAAGCACATTCTAACTAATATTTAAAATTTCTAAAGCAAGCCTATTTTTACAAAAACTTTCAACATTTAATGGTTTTGTGAAAATATCTGTAAGTTGATTTGTAGTGTTTACAAATTCTAGTGAAATATCCCCATTTTGTGCATGATCTCGAATAAAATGATGTCTAAGGTCTACATGCTTAGCACGAGAATGCAAAATATGATTTTTGGATACATTGATTGCGCTAGTATTATCACATCTAATAGGAACATTTTCAAAAGCTAAAACAAAATGTTTTAGAGTTTGCTTCATCCATAAAATTTGAGCACAATAAATACCGGCAGAAATATATTCAGTTTCAGCGGTTGATAGAGCTACTGAATTTTATTTTTTGCTAAACCAAGAAACAAGTGAGTATCCTAAAAATTGAATTGTACCATTCGTACTTTTTTATCGGTTAAGCTCCCAGCAAAATCCAAATCAGAATAACCAATTAAATCAAGATTATCACATTTTGGATATCGAATGCCAAATTTAGTTGTTCCAAATAAATACTTAAAAATTCTTTTAATAGCTTGTAAATGTGATTCTTTGGGACAAGTTTGAAAACGAGCACATAAATATACATTAAACATGATATCGAGTCTAGTGGTAGTTAAGTAAAGTAGAGATCCAACCATACCTTGATATTTCTTTATATTGATGTCTTTACCTTTCTCATCTTTGTCTAGCTTTGTCGTAGTACTCATAGGAGTATTACTAGCCTTCACATTTTCCATACCAAATTTCTTGAGCAAATCATTGGTGTATTTTTCTTAGTTTATAAAGATCTCATCCTTCATTTGCTTAATTTGTAGTCTAAGGAAGAAGTTCAATTCTCTCATCAAGCTCATTTAAAACTCTTTGCTCATAGAGCTTGCAAAATTCGTACACAAAAATTTGTTTGTGGCACAAAAAATTATATCATCTACATATATTTGGAAAATTAAGATATCAATGTCTTTTGATTTTATGAAGAGAGTGTTATCTATTTTACTCATGTTAAATTCATCATCAATAAAAAATTTACTTAGCCTTTCGTACCAAGCTCTAGGAGCTTGTTTTAGTCCATAGAGAGCCTTTTTAAGTTTATACACATGATTTAAAAAATTCAAACTTTGAAACCGGGAGGTTATTCTACATAAACTTGGAGCTTGTTTTAATCCATATAGAGCCTTTTTAAGTTTATACACATGATTTGAAAAATTCAAACTTTGAAATCGAGAGGTTATTCTACATAAACTTCCTCCATGATGTATCCATTTAAAAAGAAACTCTTGTCATTCATTTGATATAAAACAAAATCTTTAAAACATGCAAAGGCTAATAACATTCTTATTAACTGAAGTCTAGTAACAGGAGCGAAAGTTTCATCATAATTTATAACTTCAAACATTGACGTTGCTAATAAATTTAATCAAGTTTGCAAAGGCCCGTTGAAAAAAATTACCACAAGACATTCTAATTGAAGATCATGAAAATACTTATTTTTATAGGAGCTCAAAAAGTATGGAGATTGAAGATCATGAAGACATCTACTTTCATGTATTTTTTATTAGGAGCTTACTCATTTTATTTACTTTTATCAAAACTCAATTTATTTAGGGATAACTATCTTTAAATTATTTCTACATCCATAAAAAGCCTAAACACCAAAAACCACATCTCTCTTGCATAATAGATAAAATACATGAGATGTAGATAATTACAAAACACAAACAAAGTAAGTTTTAATTTCAAATAGATAAAGAGAGATGAAGCTTACCCAAATAATTTTTTTTACCATACTGTGTGATTTTGGGTAGGAGTTTTCCTTGCCTTTTTTATCAATGATTTTTCATCCTTCTTATTAAGGATGGAGTTTCATTTTCTTTGTCTATATTCAAAATTTAAAATTTCCCCTCCTAAATCTTAAATCCTAACCTCTATCTCCTCTATAAATACACTTCATTTCTATTCACAAAACACAAGTTCATAGCCAAGAGACTTGCTCTTAAAACTTTCTCAATACTCTCATAAATCTCTCTTAATATTTTGAGTTTTATACTTACAAATTTCTTGAGTGAGCAAAATTATTTTTTTGTGAGCTTAGATTGAAGTACTATTATTTTGAGAGAGTTATTCTAAGGGGTCACTTAATCTCGAAACACATAGCATTGTGAGATTTATTTGACACCCATAAAGTCAATTGGGTTTGTAAGGTTTGGTCTTCACCCTTAAGAAGACCGTAGGATTAAAAATCTTCAAAGAGGGTCTTCTTTCCCGAACCACGTAAAAATATCCTGTGCATGTCTTCTTCTCATTCTTCTATTTTTGTTTTGTGCTATATATTTTTCACACTTCAATTTCTCGCATTTAATTTTTTCAATTTAATTTCTGCACTTTAAGGATCCATAATTATTTTATTTGCTTGCTTTATATTTCCACATTTATATTATCGCAAGCATTATTTACTTCAACACTTTTATCTATTACTTATTTATATTTTCAAGAGTTAAACTCGTGGAATATTGAAGTTCATTCTTGAACATCCATTTTCCGCTTGAGTACAAAAAGTTTTTAATTTGAACACGATCACCCAATTCACCCCCCTCTTGGGTTGCCAAATCGATCCTACATCATTTTCTTGTTTCAGAGGTGTGGGTCCACCGTCAATACTTTCCTGTTCTCAAATGTGTGGGACCCCACTAGTCTTTTCCCGTTGACCAGTCAACTTTTCCCGTTGGTCGGTCTGCTTTTCCCGTTCTGGTACTCTTTTCCGCTTTCATGCTCTTTCTCGTTCTCGCGTTCTTTCCGCTTTCTAAGGGCGCACAATTTGTTCTTTATCCGTTTACAGGTTTCTTACAATGCCAGTCTCCGTTTCTATTTTCCCACCTGCTTTTTGTCAGTTCTTTGATCGGTCATCTTTGCCCACATGACAGTGAGTATTTTTTACCTATTCATTTGCCCTTATGCGCTTCGGTGAAGTTCGTCGAAGTGCAATGAATGCTCCCAACACCTGCCTGATTTTGGTAGATTTG
Source organism: Datisca glomerata (assembly GCA_003255025.1). Taxonomy (NCBI): domain Eukaryota; kingdom Viridiplantae; phylum Streptophyta; class Magnoliopsida; order Cucurbitales; family Datiscaceae; genus Datisca; species Datisca glomerata. The sequence continues at coordinate 356,261 of QANY01006236.1, forward strand.
ATTCTCTTCTTTTTTTATGGGGGAAACTTTATCGATGAGCCCGTGAGAAATCAAAATGGGGTCATGACTCCATGAAATGAGTTTAAGTCCTTGAGAGTGTCCACATACATTATTCTCAGAAGAAAATCAGAAACTTCCAAATCAGAGATATCCTTGTTTAGACAGATCAGACGATACTCAAATAATTTATAATGAAAACAATTGAAGAAAGCAAAAATGAAATATTTCTTGAAACTCAGCGGATGATCCTGAAACTCAAGACCAAAACAGGCATGCGGTTTTGACATGAATATTGTACAAGAATAATATAATAATTGAAATGAGTAAGGAGCGAGTATACCGTTTCATAATTGCATTTCAGGAGCTTGAGTTTGATGCCTCACTTTTATTGGTAGAATTTTTCCCATTTCCTTATTCTCTTTTTATGCTTTCAATTTTTTCCTTCTTTTTCTCTTTTCCTTTACTCATGGTAGTCTTTTGCTCAGCTCCATTCTTTAGCTCTTCTTTTCTTGAAGATTTTCCCGCTTTTAAGATGTTTTCTTTTTCTTTCTTCAAAGTTTCCTATTCTGAGAACATTTCTTTTATGTTCTCCAGACTTTCCCATTCTGAAGACATTTTCTTTTCCATTTTACAGCTCTTCTTTTCTGCCTTTCTTTACTTGGCTCTTCTTTTCTCAGCATTTCTTTACTGAAGACGTTTCTTTTTCCGTTCTTAAGACTTTCTAGTTTTGAAGACATTTAATTTTCCCTCTTACATTTTGTTTCATCCTTTGCGTGTTTTTCTCCTTGACTTTTTTGTTTATTTTTCACATTTTAGAGAGACAATTTTTTCCGCTTTCAAGGGCGTAGGCATCTAGGCCGCCGACCTTTTTTACACATTTTTTAGCGAAGGTTTTTTCCGCTCTCAAGTGCTGGGCATCTAGGTCGCCGACCTTTTTTTTATTCTGCGTTTTGCATGCACTTTATCCCCATTCTTCTTTCTTTGGCTCATTAATCCATCGTCCCGCTTGTTTTTTATTTTCTTCTTCCAACGTGATGTATGCTTGCGTTCTTTAGAAAGTATCCGTCATGGTCAAAGGTTTTATCTTTGATAAATCTTCAAAAAGGTTGATTCTGGATCCAACCCCGTCTAAAAGCCAATCTTGCTACTTTGTCATCACAACTTTCCACTTTGGCCATTTCCTCTTGAAATCTATGAGTGTATTCCCGAAGTGTTTCTTTTTCCTTCTAGGCAACTATTGTAAGAAGGTAGTCTGAGTCTTCCATTATTGCTTGGTAAATAGAGTATTGTACTAGGAAGACAATGTACATGACAGTAAAGTTAGTAATAGATTGAGCAGGGAGGGAGTAATACAATTTAAGTGCAGTCCCATCTAGTCTTGTGGGGAATATCATGCACATCAAAGCGTCTTCATGTCGGCATAATGCCATGACTTACTTGAACCGTATGAGATGATCTACATGGTCAGATTTCCCTTCATAACATTTAAAATTAGATGCCACGAACTTCTTCCGAATTGGGGCGGGCAAGATTTTCGGGCTTGATGGAGTTTTGGTGAGTGATTCCAGGTCGGTTTTTCCCGTGTTTCCTACGTCCCTTAGTTCCATCATCTCCCTCATGGTAGCTCCCGTCATGACTTTTGGTTGGCAAACTTCTCCCGCCTTCTCCTTTTTGTGTTCCTTGGATTGAACTTCTGCATGTATCTGTGCAAGGTCCCATTGCAATGCAGCAATCTGTTCCAATATCGTCTACCATACATTGTGCAACGTTTTGGTATTTCGCTGTTCTATCTCTTGTATTCGACTTAGGATAGCCTGAAGTATCTCAACTGGGGGAGTAGGGTGATTGGCTTGTTCATCCCCGTTCCCATCTTCTCTTATTCCCATTTTCTCTTGTTAAGGGCAATGTTCGATCTGGTTTGAGGCATGGTTTGATTTCCTGAAGGGTATCTTTGAGGTTTCTCTCGCTCTCAACGGGAGCACTAAAATGTAAATGATTTTTTTGGTATTATAAATCCTCTATGAACAAATAATAAAAATCATAATTAAAGAGAGAATAAAAGAATAAAGATACCATCATTTACGTGAAAAACCCTAAAAGGGAAGATTGTTGATATTCACTCGTGTGAAGGATTTTACATAATTGTTGATGAGGGAAGAAAGAAGTGCAGTACCTTTAGTTAAGGTTTGCTTAGTTTTTTTTCTTTTTCATATAGGCCTGATGATGATGATGATGATGATGATGATAATAATAATAATAAAAGAGGATTATCACACCCCCTATGCTTTCGGCTGATGAGATTACTTTCAGGCATGAGCTCCTTTACTTTGCTCATTCCTTTCAGCTATTTTGTTCTCAGTCCATCAGACACTCAATCAGTCATAGCCACTTGGTGGTTGCTCATGTTTCGGGCAAATCAATCACAAGCACTTGGTAGTTCCTCGTGGTTCGGGCCAATCAATCACAGCCACTTGGTGGTCATCATTGATTCCTTTCATTCGTTCCTGTTATTATTTCGGTCCTTTCTGTCCCAATGGTCTTGGTCCCCTCAGTCTTTTCCCGTTCTCGTAGGTGTGGGTTCTCTGTCATTCTGTTCCCATTTAACCAATCACATTTTCTTCCCATTCTTGCATAGTTCAACGAGCATTTTTCCCGTTCAGGGTACTTCTCCATGTCTCAGGTTCCTCTTCTTGTTTCAGAGGTGTGGGTCCCCCGTTAGTCTTTTCTCGTTGACCAGTCAGCTTTTCCTGTTGGCCGGTCTACTTTTCCCGTTTCTGGTGCTCTTTCCTACTTTCATGCTCCTTTCCGTTCTCGCGTTCTTTCCCGCTTTCTAAGGGCGCGCGGTTTGTGCTTTATCCGTTTATGGGTTTTTTACGACTCCAGTCCCCGTTCCTATTTTCCCGCCTGCTTTTTGTCAGTTCTTTGATCAGTCATCTTTTCCCACGTGATAGTGATTATTTTTTACCTGGTCAGTTACAATATTATTAATATTATAAATACTTTTAACATTAACATATTGATTCCAACCAACTATAATACCCCAAGAGAAACCAATAGGGTTCACCACATGATATTGATTAAACATCCATTTTTAGTAAGAAACTTAGCCTTGGACAAATTAATTTTAGTTTTTATATGACGAATTAAATTGGGTGTAAATTAGATGAGAGCCTCATTCGATGCAAGAACCATCAGGTTATAACTCAAACTGTGACTGTTCCACACTAAAAGGCTCATTATTCTTGAGATGGCTTGATTGGGCAAGCCATCATAACCCCACAATCAATATTCATGTTAGGTTCTACTATAACATTTATAAAGATTTCTTGAAAATTCATATCTTTACACCCAACTATAATACCCTGCCATTATCAATAGTAACTCTAGATTGATGCCTATTCTTGCTACCGTAAATTTTCAAATCCTTCAATATTTCATCTTTAGGAGAGGAAAATGACATTGATCCATAATCAGTGGGGACATTAGTATTCTTACTAGAAAGCTGACTTGAAACACCACCAGCAATATCAATCAGCTTTGGGTTAACAATTTGATTCTTGGGCACCTTCACTTCCATGCCTTCCTCAATCCCCTAACTTTTCCTTAGCACATTTGTCATGGCAGTAGTATTAAAACCTTGATCTGTAGTTAGTTTCTATAATATCCCGATCCTTCGTAAATGGGTATTTTTGTATAATTGATTTAAAAGATAAAGTGATTTTAAAATTTGAATTTAAAAAGTGATTATTTGTAATTTTGGTAAAATAAGTTTAATTATATATGATTTAGTTTAAAATTGAATTTAAAAAGAGTTTTTTTTTGCTTCTATCTCTCCCTTTATCTCTATCTAACTCACACCATGCTTATGTATACCATAGTATTACCCTAACCCTATATTATCCTTGATTAGGCAATCTCACCCCTCAATTGTAACTCACTCACACTATATGCGCATACACACTAAGCTAGCCCTAACCTAATATATATATTCCAAAACTTCTTCTCTCCGAGCTCTCCCTCTCGCGCAGCCTCTCTGTTGCGAACCATTGAACAACCCAGTGATTCTCCTTCTCATTCTCTCCCCTTGGCAGCCCCAGTGAAAGCCTCCTATCGCCATTCCCTCCGGTAAGCTTCTTCTCTTCATTCTCTGTCTTTTCTCTCCCCCTCTGTTTCCTTCTCTCTCGCCCTTTATTTCTCTCTTTCTCTCTCAATTTATCTCTTTTGATGTCTCTTCATCTTTGCATTGTCTCTCATTTTCTCTCTCTACGTCTCTGTTTGCTTCTCTCTTTATCCCTCTCTCTCTCTTCCCCTCTTTAGTTCCCTCTCTATTTATTTCTACTTGTTCTCTCCTCTCCCCTCTGTTTTCATCTTTGATTTTGTCTCGTCTCTGCACTTCGTGGAAGTCTTTCGCCACCTTCACCGACTGCTTCCAGCTCTGTCACGTCGGTACATGATCAAGTACGTTACTTTATTTCACTTATGTTATATGTCAAGTTCAGTTATGTTATGTCATGATTGCATTTATGATATGTGGATGCGTGTTATTATGTGAGTTTGCTTACTGAGTATTTTAAAATACTCATTCCCCCACAGTTATTTATGATGCAGGTGGTGATGACGAGTAGCATGAGTGAGAGACTGTCATAACCAGTTAGATCAGATGAATTTTTGTTTTCAGTTTATGATTTGATTTAAAACTTAGGAAAACATTTTCTGTTAAATTTGGTTATTCAAGTAGTTTATTTTACGATATGATTTTCTACGAATTATGATGAGTGAAAATTTCATGGATTATGGATTTCAAGTTTTGAGGTTATTTCATAATTTAATTCAGTTTTTCGAGGTTTTATTAATTATGCATTTAAAACACTTTATCGCTTCCGCTATTTTATGATTAAGATTCTGATCATGGATAAGTTTAATACTTCTGCTATTTAAGGTCAGGGTTTTTCCCATCATGGGTAAATTAAAAAATTTCAATTTAGGAATTTTCTCAAAATTAGGGTTTGTTTCGAATTGAAAATTTCAAAATTGTGAAATTACACTTATATTTAACCTTCGAGGATCGGGACGTCACAGTTTTCCTACGTTTCATGATTTGGTGTCTCTTCTTGCAGAAATCATGAACATCCGTCAAATTATCAAAACCTTAACAAAGAGCCTCCGTAATGAAGAAAATAAAGAAAATAAACCTTAATGAAGAAAATAAAGCAGTCAAGAAAGACCACCAATACTAAGCAATACGAGAAACATGTGCAGATCTCTATTCTAACACATGCGAAAAGAAGATTAAGAATACATTTTCTTCAGTAAATTGTAAATAATTAGGAAGAAGTGGACAGAGAATGGGAATGAATAATTGTAAACCTTGACCAGACAGAATAAGATTTTTGTCAAACCAAAATCTGAAAAACTGAACTAATATAGGGTACGAAATTAGAAACTCTAATTGAAAGAGAAGGATTTAGAGAAGAAACAAAATCAATTATAAGCAAGAAATAACATGAGACAATGCATAGAGAGACAATGCATAGAGAGACAATGCATAGAGAGGGGATGAACTAGCACTTCTTGGAGAAGGCTAGAAAACGTAATTCATATTCAATAGGTAAGCCAAATTTGTAGTTAAGTTTTTGTGATTTTTAGATAACTAGCCAAAATTTAGTGGCTAATAGATTTCTATCAAGTTTTTTTATAACATTACATTTTTGTCAACTTTATTGATATATCCAGATTTTTTTAATTTCTTATACCCTAAATATCTTTCATCATGTCTTTAAATCATCAAGAATCAATTTAAAAATTATTATGTATATCACATAAATTAGAAATTTGTGAAAATCATCTCTCCCAAATAAATTATTATCGATCACAACATACCTAAAATTGTAATTCCCAAAAATGTCTCTCAATTTTGAGAAAAATATAAGTTTTCTGATGACAATCAATGATTATCAAAATTAGTTAAAATAAACGAGTTTAAAAATAAAAAGTAAGGGAACAAATCTATAATTTTCTGTCAATGTTTTGAAATTTGATAATTTTGATGTGACCTAAATTTCAATTCCTTATTAACTAATTTACGTAAAGTCTGGGTTTTAAACAACTAATATTGACATTAAATTATATCTAATTACATTGACGTGGATGCAATCACTATTAACACTAGGGGTGAAAAACGACGTCATTTTATACCCTAATGCAGTTTATTTGATATACTCTTCAATACGACGTGGTTTTGATTATTTAACCCCATATATAACCTGAAATTTTATGGTTATGGGCATTTCACCCTTCTTCCTTCGCTCTGATTCTATATGGTCCTCTTAGGGTTTTGTCTGAGTCCTCTTAAGGTTTCTCACAAATCATAGCTCTCTCTCACTAGTTCATAATTTCTGATTTCTCTCTGATTTAGTGATTTCTCTCTGATTTAGTGATTTCTCTCTGATTTAGTGATTTCTCTCGAGTTCACCATTTTTCGCGAAGCTCAGTAGACAAATCGCGAAGCCCGTAGACAAATGGTGAAGAAGGAGACAGTACACAATAGACAAATCGCGAAGCTCTCCAGGTAATCCTTCACGATTTTCACCCTTCTCTCATCTCTGATAGATCTGTGGATTGTTGCTCGGTTTAGACTGTCGATCTGTTTGAATCTTTGATTTATGTTTGGATCTGATTTTTTTTGTTCTGTATTATGGACTGATTTATGTTTGGATCTGATTGTTGCTCGGCTTAGTTATGTGTAATATGTATTATGGACTGATTTCTTTTCGTTCTGTATATAGGCTGATTACAGAAGTGATGGAGCAGGCTGATCACAGAAGAAAGCCTTCATTTCTCAGAGTTAGAATACGTAAATTGTAGGTCAAGATTGGGAAGAGATTGATGAATTTGAAGAACATGATGTCGTTGAGTATTTCTACAGCTAAAGTTGGAGTTTATAAACAAGTTTTTGGTTAGCTTAAACCTTGTAAGCAATTGTTTGGCCGCAAAGAAAGGATCTTTGTCACTGTTACTCATCTGTTCACTTGAATTCGTGCTTTATCTTTCCATTTTTCCAGGGAAAAACTATTCATGTTTTAAACATTTGGTGTATTTTGTCATTATAATTTTCAACACTTAGAAATATGGGCCGAGCCGGTGAACTGAACCGTGAACACCCCGATTTAACACCGACAATCAGTGAATATTTACATAGTGATTATCAATATATAATTACATTGGCACCGACGAAACCATTATCAACACCAACAATCAATAAATGTTTACACACATGCTGATATGTTCACACCCTTTCAACTGCAGGCAACAACCCATGCTCCAGTAGCAGCACTTGAAGAAGACTCCAACCAAGTAGTGCAGGACTCAAGTGAGGCCCAACCCACTTCAGGCCCTACTCGTGTGAGGAAGCCACCAAGCTGGATAAAGGACTATATCACTTAAGTGTTGGGTCAGTAATATACATGACCATTTTCTTATACACCTGGCATAGTTTGTTTAGTATCTTTTACTTTCCCTTCTTGTTAACTGGTAGTAACTACTTTCTGTTAGAGGGAGCCTTGAGCATATATACTTGGTATGTTATACTGTAGATAGGCGTGATTATGAATAATAATTGATTTCTTTTCCTTTCCTTCCTTATGTTTCTTTCTGAACTGTTCTTCTCTATCTCTCTCCCTTTCTTGCTTCTTCTTCCTTTCTTGCAAGAACTTGCGAACTTGGGAGCTGACAGTCGCTCGAAGAGTGCAAGGCCATACACTTCATCCATTTTGCAATTAGGGCGTATCAATTGATGCTTTCATTGACTCCATGGCAGATTAAGAATTGTTGGAAGCAAATAAAGCATTGCAAGCCAAGATAGACGGTCAGAGTCTATCGGTCGCAGCTTTAAGATCCTTTAGGATTGTCATCGGGACTCCTGGGTCCTCCGCCTATCTCGTCCCCCTCTACCGAGGTACATGCTGGCGGCATTAACATCTCCCCGGTTCTACGCTCCATGAAAATGAAGGTTCCAAAATTTGACGAGTCAGACTTAAATGGAAAGGTATTTCACATTGAGGAGTTTTTTTTATTTCCATGGCACCTCGGAATCACCTCGCCTGCAGATTGTTTCGTTTCACATGGAATGTCGTGCTGTAGCATGGTACGAATGGATGAAAACCAACCGATTGCTCTGCTACAATTGTGATCAAAAGTATGGGGCCAATCACCGTTGTTGTAGTAAATTCTTGCATCTTTTGGGCACGGATGAGACCGAGGAGTTGGGTGATGCAGTGAGCTTCTCGAGCAAGTGGAGGAGCTGGTTGAAGGTGATGTTTCTAGCTTGAATGCTCTTGCGGGCAGTCTTCTCGAGCAAGTGGAGGAGCTGGTATCAGAGCACTCGGCTTTGAGATGACCATGGGTAACTAAACCCCATAGTCATACAGGGAAAGGCTAGTAAGATCTTCTGGAAGGAATCTCTTCTAACTCTTTCTACTGTATTTTCCATTGTGCAAGCTTTGTTTTCAAGTTCAAACTCCTTGAAAAGTATCCTTACGGCAAAATAAGATCCAAAAGGCTCCTTAGCCAAAACCTACTGAAGGTGTGCTGACAGGCGTCGAAGCGAAGTAACCAAGAGAGTCGAAGGGGACAGAGGGCCCGAAGGACTGGTGGTGAAAACGGACGTAGGAAGGCACTGACAACTAGGGGACGGAACGGAACCTGAGTAAGACGCCGGCCGGATACTGAGTAAACGACTAAGAAAAGGAAACAAATGCTACAACGCACTTTGGAGATACAGCAGTTTGAGGAAGAAGCAGAAATCTGGACGAGATCTGAACGCACGCCCCTGTATGATTTTAGAGATCTAAAGGTTTACCCACGTTACGAGCAAGATCAGCACTTCTCATCGTGCCGATTGCCTTGCTATCACTACTTACCAGGAAGAGACCGCGACGCAGTTCACGCAGTCTTCACAATGGACGAATCCAAAATCCCACAAGTACCGAACACTCTGTACGATTTAGCAATCACCCAGAGTTATAACCAAGCACAGATCTACGATCGTGTGCAGCTACTCTCGAAGTACCTAGTTCGGAAGGGTACGCCTTTACAGGCAATCCCGGAGAACGAGGTTCTCATCGAGAATCCGTCGTTCGAAAGCCTCAAATCTCAGGTCACAGAACTGAGAACAGACCTACGAGAGATCAAGTCGAGCCAATCGACAATCAAGCTCTCTATCAGCGCTCTCAGAGAAGCGATCACCGAGATCAGCAGCAGAGAGGCAGATCCAAAGCCCATAGAGGCAGAAACAGTAAAGCTAGCAGGACAGCTAAAACAGCAGCTAGCAGAAGTCCAAGGAGTCCTAAAAGAGCTCAAGGAAATAGCCAAGGGGCTTGTCCCTGAAGCTTAGATGAGCACTTGGCAGATAGCGGCCAACAAGCAAACCTATAAGGAGGCGCTACTAGCAACCAAGGACCTCACTAAGGACGAGAGACCAGTTGGTTTTATCAAACCCCACGAGTTTGATACCAACAAAGCAGACACCAACATCCAGCGGCAGCTCAACACCTTGATCTATATCACTCTTAAACAAGGAGAGATTATCGAGGAGCTTCGCAGTGATCTGCAAGTAGTGCGAGACCAAGTTCGAGAGCTCGCAAAAGCCAAAGGAACAACGGAGGTACAACTGCCTGAAGATACCGTAGCTCAGCTAACGGAGAAAATCTCCAAGTTACAAGGCATAGGAGGCAGACCCTCAGGAACACACCGAGGAAAAGAGCCGAAAACCCCCTTTTTCGTCTATAAGGAGGATAAGGCACAATGAATCCATCAAGAACGGAGACGGTAACACTGCCCCCAGTGGCAGAAGGAAGGACTGTAAGTTCCACAGATCTGGACGATCAGATCAGGGATTACAGACAGTGGCAACGCGCCAGGCATGTAGCTGGCAGGAGACTGAGGAGAACCTTTTCTCCCAGTTGATCAAGAAGACCACGCTCTACTGATGGAGTGGTGGAACACCTAGAATGAAGGCTGAATCCGGATGAGGAGCTTAACCTCAGCAGAAGGAGACGAGCAAACTTAGTACCAGCAGAGGTACTATACTCGCACAACACCGGAGAACCCCGCAACAGGGTTTATCAGCACTACGAAGAAGCCAGGGCACACATAGTCGACAGACAGCTCGACATGAGGTTCATCGAAGAGACCTCTTACCAAAGGCTTCGCAGAGAAGGGATGCATCATGTCCATATAGGCATGATGATGGTAAGAATCCATATGCTGCACAGGACGGATGCGGGCATAAGCGCAATGGTGGTGTTCAGAGACACCAGATTCAGGGACGAACGACAAGTCCTAGGCGCTATGACCATTGACATGACAACAGGAGCTCAATTGGTGTACGCAATACCCAATTTGATGCTATCAATACATGACTTCTACAACTACGTACAAGTCAGCATCCAGATGAGAGGATACGGGAATGGCTGGGAAGGAGGTGAAAGCAACATGATCATCACGAGATCACTCATCGCCAGAATCACCAACACCAGCAACACAAACTTCAACTACCAGATCGAGCATGTCACTGACCATCTGGCTAGTCAGGGAGTAAGGTGTATCCGAGGAGAAAGATGGGAGGTCCAGGGAAGAAGCCTAGGATGGGCTCTCAGACCTTCATCACTAGGGAGACCGGCACAAGTTCCAACGGGAACAACAACACAACTGAGATCTGATGGAAGTATCAGCATGAGATTCACAAACTTCCAGGATCAAGTAATGCCAGTCCCAGAGTTTGAGGACGACGAACCAGGTAGACCTGAAGAGAGGGCTACTACACCTCCAAATCGAGTTGATCCAGAAGTAACGCACTTTGCTTATGTTGGATTATTCACTGATGAACTCGAGGAGCTAGAAGAAGAAGAAGAAGAAGAAAGAGTCTGCGCCAGAGAAAGAAGGCGTAGAGAACGGGAAACAGAAGCGAACGGATGGTTCAACCATGTAGAAGGAGCCAATGGCTTCACATTCAAAGTTCGCATGACACCACCCGCATGGGTAGAAGAGGAAGTAGCAGTAGCTGCTACAGGTTGGGGAGAGGAATTCGACGATTCCCCACCACCAAAGTATGATGCCTCACCATCAGCATCACCACCAGCAACAACAGAATCCATTCTGGATCTGTACCCGCAAAGAAAGCCAACACCCAATATCCATATAGTCAGCTCAGGAAAGAAAGCTGAAGATCCATTCGCAGACTTGGGGATAAAGGCAAGCAACGTCAAGAGCTGGTTGGCCCAGTTAGACTCAGACTGCTCGAGCATAAGCAGCACAGAAGAGTTAGCTGAGGAAAAGGATGAGGTGGTAACACAAGTATCAGCAAAGGCATACGCTGGTACTCAGGAATTGGACTATCCAAAGAAAGTCCAAAAGGCAAAACAACTGCTGGAAGAAGTAGAGATGGCCTATGTAGGCAACGAAGAAAGCAGTGGAAGTGGAGTAACAGGAGGGTTCATCCCACCTAATCCCAGCTTCCATGAAATCAGGTACCAACCAGCAGAATCAGCAAATCCTGGAATCAACCCAGGACCACTTCTAGGGTTCAACAGACCTGGAAGATATGGGAGACCACTAGCGCAATGGCACTTACCACCAGCGTACCAGACTCAGGGGGCAATCCTTGTCCTACCACCTGAAGTGGCAAGCCATGCAGATGCGGTGGAGACATGGGAAAACATCACGTTAAATCTCATTCGAGATCTGATGTTTGACACCCTACAGGAAAAGGTCAACTACATTGAGAACCTGTTAGGCCCAAGAGAAAAGGAGGCCTGGATCTCATGGAGAATGGCCTACGAAGCAAAGTACAACAGACTGGTCACCTTGGCAGGCGAGCCTAGGAACATTACCAGTGCAGTCAAGAGAATACTGGGCATACAAGACCCCTACACAGGGAACGTCCAAGCCCAGAATAGAGCCTACGCAGACCTTGAAAGGCTCCAATGCTCAAAGGTGGAGGATATACCTGCATTCCTTCACACATATTTCCAACTGGCAGCAAGAAGTGGGAAAATGTGGCAAGGCCCAGAACTCTCTGACAAGCTATGGAGAAAGCTACCACCAGAGATAGGCCTCACCATCCAGAAGGAATACGAGCAGCAATTCCCAGGACTGAACGTAGGAGTGAACGCCAGAATCCAGTTCATCTCCAAATACCTGGAGGAGTTGTGCAAGCAGGCAGCCTTACAGAGGAAATTGAAGAATCTCAATTTCTGCAGGCATATCCCAATCCCGGGATACTATGAGCCACGTGGCGAAAAGAAGAAGTATGGTCTAAGGAAAGCGATCAAATACCAGGGCAAACCTCACAGTACGCATGTAAAAGTGGTGAAAAACAAGGATAAACACACGGAGAGATCTAGCAAGTGCAAATGCTATCTCTGTGGAGTAGAAGGCCACTATGCAAGGGAGTGCCCAAGAAAGGTAGTCAGACCTGAACGAGCAGCCTATTTCGAAGGAACAGGCCTGGATGACAACTGGGACGTAGTGTCCATTGAACCAGGAGAGCCTGATGCTGATGAGATCTGCTCAATCTCAGAAGGGGAGGCCTACAACGCAATGGAAGATCTACCGGTCTTCAAGGCCCAATTGCCATATCCAGTGGAGGCCCAATACAGCGGAGACAGCTGGGCCCTAGCAGTTTTAGTAACCGAGCCTGTGGAAGGAAAGCCCGAACAGGCTAAGTGGAGAGCACTTAAGCCCATACCTTCACGCTGCCAAGACTGCAGTCATAATTGGGATGACAAGGTCAACATCTCAATACAAGAGCGCACTTGCAATTCGTGCAAGGATAATACACCAGCAGGAAGAAGAGTCACGTGCACACTCTGCCTCTTTAACCTTTGCCCTCTTTGCGCTAGTATGGACTATGGAGTTCAGATAGTCCCTGAAAAAGAAGAGTGATCAGACTGGAAGTATCAAGACATGGATACTCTGATCACTATGCTCTATGACCACAACGCGTTCCTGCTTCAACAGATCAAAGGATTTCAAGCTGAGATCAAACTCAAAGATGAGATTATCAATCAGCTGCAATCAAACTTGGAACGCTACAACCTGATCAACATGGATGAGCCACTAATGGACGAAAAAGTCAATGACTTTTTCTTTTCTAGGGAGGGTGGAGGTATAAGCATCCATGAAATCGAAGAAGAGGTAGCCCCAACAGAAAAATCTCCAAAAGGTCAATATGAAGCACGAGAATACACTGACAAAATGAAGGAGAAAGCAGAAGGCTACGCACTTCTAGGAGAAGCTGACTTAGAAGATGAACAGGAGCTAGAAGAGCTCAGAGAGCAGGCGTACTTCGAAATCCCAAAAGGCGTACACAATAAGCTCTATCACCTTGTGATAGAATTCAAGATACCGCCTCAGATAGGAGCAGCACCAATCTGCTTCATGATCGACGCCGTGCTGGACACTGGTTGCACATGCTGCTGTGTAAACCAAGACAAGGTGCCTAAGGAAGCTATTGAGGATTCCAAGACTGTGCAGAACGTAGCAGGGATCAATAGCACCACAAGAGTCACCAAGAAGATGAAACCAGGCAAGATGGTCATTGCTGGTAATGAGTTCTATACTCCTTACATCTCCATCTTCCCAATGAATATGGTCAAAGTAGACATGCTACTTGGCTGTAATTTCTTGAGAGCCATGAAGGGAGGAGTAAGACTGGAGGGAACTGAAGTGACAATCTACAAGAACGTCACTAACATACAGACCACACTGGAACCGCAGAAGATCAACTACCTCGAAGAATTACTCGAAGAAGAGAACATCAAGGAGGAGATCGCTGCAGCAGCTACCGGAGGAGATCCAAGCAGGGATTCTCTGGTCAATAGCAAGCTCATCAGGGAGCTGAAAGAACAGGGCTACATAGGTGATAACCCACTGAAGCACTGGGCCAAAAACAGGGTCCGTTGTAAGCTGGACATCAAGAATCCAGATATCACCATAGAAGCCAAACCACCTGGACACCTCACCATCGAGGATAAGGCCCGTTACAAAAGGCACATAGACGCCTTACTGGACCTAGGAGTTATCCGGCCCAGTAAATCCAGACACAGAACGGCAGCCTTCATTGTGCACTCTGGCACAACTGTTGATCCAGTCACCAAGAAAGAAGTACGTGGTAAGGAGCGAATGGTCTTTGACTATCGCATGCTCAATGACAACACTCACAAGGACCAGTACAGCCTACCTGGGATCAACACAATCACAAAGGCACTTGGGAGCGCTAAGGTGTTTAGCAAGTTCGACCTGAAGTCAGGCTTCCATCAAGTCATGATGGATGAGGAAAGCATCCCATGGACTGCCTTCATTAGTCCAGTGGGCCTATATGAATGGCTCGTCATGCCATTTGGGCTCAAAAACGCTCCAGCAGTCTTTCAAAGAAAGATGGACGACTGTTTCAGAGGGACCGAAAACTTCATAGCCGTCTACATAGACGATATCCTGGTCTTCTCAAACTCACTGAAGGAGCATGAACAACACCTGCAGAGGATGCTGACCATCTGCAAGGATAATGGGCTAGTGCTAAGCCCAACAAAAATGAAAATCGCCTATACAGAGGTAGATTTTTTGGGAGCAACAATCAGCAACAGCAAGATTCGTCTTCAGCCACACATCATCAAGAAATTACATACCTAGGTGTGGGACACTGCTTGGCCCACTCTACTAAAAAACATCAGAGCATGGGGACAGAAGATGGCATCCAGCTGACTGGAAGCTTGTCCGCCAGATCAAGCAGCTAGTTCAGGAACTGCGTGACCTAGAGATACCACCTACAGACGCCTTCATCGTCATCGAAACAGATGGATGCATGGAAGGATGAGGAGGAGTCTACAAGTGGAAGAAGCAAAAGGGAGCATCAAAGAGCACAGAAAGAGTCTGCGCATACGCGTCAGGCAAATTCCCAGTGGTCAAATCCACCATTGATGCAGAGATCTACGCGGTAATGGAGTCTCTGACAAACTTCAAGATCTACTACCTGGATAAGCAGGAGATCACCATCCGCACTGACTGCCAAGCCATAATAGCATTCTACGACAAAATGGCAGTAAAGAAGCCTAGCAGACTGAGATGGGTCAACTTCTGTGACTTCATCACCAACACAGGGATCACAGTCCATTTCGAGCACATAAAAGGGGAAGATAATCAACTGGCAGACCAGCTATCACGCTTGGCCCAACAGATGTATCTGGCCCAACACCTACCAGATCAGGCCCATCCAGCTTTGGAGACCCTGATAGGACACTGTGAAGACCTCGGGCTTCTAGCAGCGTTCAACAGGCTACTGGAGAAGAATCTCAAGCACAACAAAGGCAGGCCCAACCCAAGTAGCTACAGAAGGCCCAAAACACATCGTGACGCACGCAGTGACGATGGTAGAAAATAATTAGGATTTTCTTTATTTTCTGGCCAGATGTTTAGGCCCTGCTTTCTGTCAAGATTGTCGGCCACTTGTTAGGCCTTTTGTTTGCGTGTTAGCGTGTCAACTTCTCTGCCCTTCACTCACTACCCACTTTGGGAAAAGCTGAGGCAGTAAAGTTAGTCGGTTTGTAGCTTAGCGTCGGCAACCACTCCTTTTGAGTCAGTGAACCTTATCACTAAGGAATCTTAGCTGTCGATGGGGCCCAATGAGCACCCGAGCTAATCTCCTTTGATATTTCACTTCGAGGGTTCGCCTATATAAGGGCACCTCTTGTTTGTAAGAAGGCATCGAACAGAAGCCTAATCTTCTGAACTTTCCTTCTCTTCCAATAATACTAAGAGTTTTTGAGTTCACAATTTCTGTTCATTATCTTCCGCATAGCACTCTTTGCTATTAGAAATGTGCCCGTTAGAAATGTGCTCTGATACCAGAAATGTGCCCGTTATACGGAAGTACATCAGTATGCGTTTCACGAATTTCCAGGACCAAAGGATACCCATGGAGGAAGACACGGAGGAAGAAGAACCTGGAAGACCAGAAGACCCTCCCTCAAATACTCAGAGAACAGAGAATACGCACTTCGCCTACAGTGCACTGTTCACAACAGAGCTGGAAGAGCTAGAGGAAGAGGAGGAAGAAGAAAGGTCCAGACGAAGATGGCAAAATCGTCAAAGGACAGAAACAGAGTCAAACGGATGGTACAACCACGTGGAAGGCAGAAATGGCTTCACATTTAGAGTCCGGATGACACCGCCACCACAAGCACATGAGCTAGTGGTTGCAACAGGCTGGGGTGATGAGTTCGAAGAACCCAAAAGCCCAGATACACAGGCGATACTAGAGCTGTATCCAAAGAAGAAGCCTGCCCCTAAGGTACAAATCATCAATAGCAAACCAAGCGCAAGCCCGTTTGCAGAGTTTGACCTAAAGGGAAAAACTGGACTAGTCAAATCTTGGCTAGCACAGTTAGATTCAGACGCCAGCAGCGTCTCAGATACAACGGAGGACTCAGAACCAGAACCAAAATGGGATGATGAAGGAGAATCATCAACAGCAACGGCGCAGGCCTACGTAGTCGAACTTGACTACCCCAAACGAGTCCAAGCCGCAAAAGAGACCCTGAGAGGGCTGGAGCATGCCTATATAGGCGAAGGAAGTGGACAAAGTGGGATGGACAGCACAGCCACCTTTGTTCCACCAAATCCAAGTGACGAGGTGAGGTACCCTGCAGCTACAAGACCTCACACGGGTTTCGATTTCTCCGGAGCACCAGCAGGAGAATGGAGAAAACCAGGAAGATATGGCCGTGCACCTGCACCATGGCATCTACCACCAGCATATCAGACACAAGGAGCAATCCTGGTCTTACCTGCTGAGATCACAAGCCATGCAGACGCCATAGAAACATGGGAAAACATCACGCTGAACCTCCTACGGGATATGATGTTTGACTCCCTGCAAGAGAAGGCCAACTACATAGAGAATCTACTAGGACCTCGAGAGAAGGAAACCTGGATTTCCTGGAGGATGGCCTATGAGGAAGAGTACAAGAAACTGGTCGCCTTGGGAAATGAGCCCAGAAACCTGACCAGCGCAGTCAAGAGAGTGCTTGGAATAGCTGACCCTTACACGGGAAACGTACAAGCCGAAAATCGAGCATACGTCGATTTGGAAAGACTGCAGTGCACTAAGGTTGAGGAGATAATGCCTTTCCTCAATTCTTATTTCCAGTTCGCGGCAAAAAGTGGAAGAATGTGGACCAGACCTGAGTTATCGGAAAAACTCTGGAGGAAACTTCGACCAGAAATTGGTCCAACAATAGAGCGCGAATACAACCAGCAGTACCCAGGACTGACGATTGGAGTAATGGCAAGGATACAATTTATCTCCAAATGCCTGGAAGAACAATGCAAACAGGCAACCCTGCAGAGGAAGCTAAAAAATATGAACTTCTGCAGAACGATCCCAATCCCGGGATATTATGACAAAGGAGCAGAAAAGAAGAAATATGGGCTCCGAAAGTCAACGAAGTATAACGGGAAGCCTCACTCAACCCATGTAAAGGTGATTAAAAACAATACAAGGGGTCTGAGGGAAGGAAGTGCAAGTGCTACCTTTGTGGCATTGAAGGGCACTATGCACGGGAATGTCCAAAGAAGATGGTCAGACCAAAAAGAGCAGCCTACTTTGAAGGCGTCGCTTTGGACAACAACTGGGATATCGTATCAGTCGATATCGGGGAGCCAGATGATGATGAGATATGCTCTCTCTCTGAAGGAGAAGCATACAACACAATGGAAGACCTACCTGTCTTTAAGGCCCAACTCCCCTACCCAGTAGAGGCTCAGCACAACTGGAATGCGTACGTGGTTATATCCACAGGACCAGTTGCTAAGAAGGAGAATCAACCAGGCTGGAGGAACCTCCGTAGCCCATCCCCACGACACTTGGAATGCACACATCAGTGGGATGACCAGGTTGATATACCTGCACCAGAGAGAAAGTGCCACCTTTGTAGAGATCATACACCAGCTGGACGAAGAGCCACTTGTAAGTTATGTCTCTTCAATCTATGCTCTCTCTGTACAGCACTGGAATACGGACTGGAGATCGTCTCGGATAAGACATCGCGAGCGACTTGGCAGTTCCAAGACAGGGATACTTTAATCCAGTCCCTGTATGAACATAATGCGTTCCTACTCAAGCAAGTTGATGGCTTACGCAAGGAACTAGCCCAGAAGGATGACTTCATAGAGCAGCTCAATTTGGCCCTCGCCAAATATGACATGATAGACCTCGACGACTCTATGATCCCACTAGTCAACCCTGTAGACGAAATTTTCTACGAAAATTTCTTTCTTGGCCGAGGTGGGGGTATAAGCATCCACGATTCTGTTGAGGAACCAGCAGAACCAGCACGAAACGCACCCAAATACTCTGAAAGAGAGTATACTGAAAAGATGAAACAAAAAGAGGGTGAAGAAGGTGCAGCAATGGCAGGAGTCTTCACTAAAGACTTGACTCCAGAAGAAGCTCGAGAACTCCAAAACATCAAGAACAACCTTGCAGCCTTTGCAATGGGAGAAGAAGAAATGACGGAGGTCCGAAGCTTGCAGCAACAGGCGTATTTCGAAATGCCAAAGGGAGGACACAACAAGCTCTACCATGTTGTGGTAGAATTCTTGATCCCACCAAGAGAAGGAGCAGCACCACTCTCCTTTATGATTAACGCCATCATAGACACTGGATGCACATGCTGCTGCATCAATGAGACAAAAGTACCAAAGGAAGCTCTGGAAGAAGCAAGCTATGTACAGAACGTAGCAGGAATTAACAGCACCACCAGAGTAACCAAAAGGCTCAAGCTGGGAAAGATGATCCTAGCTGGCAACGAGTTTTATACTCCCTACATATCAGCTTTCCCCATGGAAACTGCTAAGATCGATATGCTGATAGGATGCAATTTCCTACGATCAATGCAAGGTGGAGTAAGACTCGAAGGTACGGAAGTTACCATCTACAAGAAGGTAACAAAGATACAGACGACACTCGAACCACAAAAGGTAAACTACCTACAGCTGGCAGAGGAAGAACTGCAGCTAGAAGAGTTCGTCGCAAAGGCCACAACTGAGGAGATCCCTGGCGAGGATGCTCTAAGAAACAGCAGGCTCATCAAGGAGCTAAAAGATCAAGGCTACATTGGGGATGAACCACTGAAGCACTGGGCAAAGAACAAAATCCGATGCAAATTGGATATCAAGAACCCAGACATCACCATTGAGGCCAAGCCACCTGGACACTTGACACTAGAAGACAAGGCTCGATACAAGAGACACATTGATGCCCTCTTAGACCTCAAGGTAATTCGACCTAGCAAGAGCAGGCACAGAACAGTAGCCTTCATAGTGCACTCAGGCACAATAGTGGATCCAGTGACAAAGAAGGAGGTACGTGGGAAAGAACGGATGGTCTTCGACTACCGTATGCTGAATGACAACACCCATAAGGACTAGTACTCCTTACCTGCGGGTTGCAAAATTCACCCGGTCTTTCCATCTCTATTCTCAAGCCGTATCGCGGACTAGCCCCTGTTACAACCCAGCCACTACCTCCTCAGAGTGTGGGTAATCGACCTCTATTGTTACCTGCGGTGTGTGCTACACGGTACGGTTCTACGGGGTAACCAGGAGGTTCATCAACTTCTTTTTCAATGGACTAATTGCTCTCCAGAAAATTCAACAACTATGAGGAGTTGTGCAAGCTTTATCCTGACTTAAACCTTGACGACGAGGCTTTTTTTTCAAGAAGTGAGAATGATACGTTCACACCCGTTCAACTGCAGGTAACAACCCAAGCTCCACTGCTCCGGTAGCAACACTTGAAGAAGACTCCAACCAAGTGGTGCAGGACTCAAGCGAGACCCAACCCACTTCAGGCCCTACTTGTGTGAGGAATCCACAAAGTTGGATGAAAGACTATCACTAAAGTGTTGGGTCATTAACATACAAGACCATTTTCTTATGGGAAAACGCACAAATAGTCAATTTTCCTACTATCAAATTAATATATGGTCAAAAAATTTTAGGAATAATAAATTAATGGCCCTTTTTAGATTTTTGGTAACTTTTTATCTTAAAATTGTTCATGTAAAACAATCAACTACTTTCCCCCCCTTTTTTTATGACTAATCAATACATTTTTGTCTTAACATTTCTTTTGTAACATAAATTCACACGTGAGCAGCTTATAAAATAATAGTTAGCGTTTTTCTCATTTGATTATATTTTTTTAATCTGTATTTTAAAGAAATTTATATATAAGGAGAAGATAGTTATTCAAATATGTGAGTTCAAATTGATATTTTATGAATAATTAATAATAATCATGATTAAAAATTTTATGGACTAATAAAATAATTTTTTTTTCTAAAACCGCATGAGGTACAAAAAATAATGGAGTGCGAAGAAAGCCTAAATTTTAAAAAGTAAAAGACAATTATTTTGAAAAGTAAAAGACAATTTGAAAGGAGACAATTTGAAAGGAGGGAAAAGAGGAGAGAAGGTTTTTTTTGACAATTTCAAGACAATATATATTTAAAATTATTATTATCACAAAAAATATCTATGGTAATTTGAATTTACATGATTTTTTAATTGGTTAATTGAAAATATCCAAAAAGACTTCCATAATTTTTTTTGTTTTTTACCTATTTTAAGAGCAAATGTTTTGTATTAATAAAAAGGTTATTTAGATAATAATAATTTTTTTAAATCACACAAAATACAAAAAGGCTACTTACCTACTTATAATTTTTTAACCAGTTACTAACTTACCAATATTGGCCTATTTACTAGGCTTGTATTCTTGGCCACTCTTGGCTACTTTCTTGTAGGAACTTGCGAACTTGGGAGTTGACACTCGCTAGAAGAGTGCAAGGCCATACGCTTCATCAATTTGCAATTAGGGCGTATACATACAAATATTAACATGGATGAAACCACTGTCAATATCAATAATTAATAAATCTTTACACACATACAAACAATAGTTACCAATATCTAATTACATGAACATGAATGAAATCACTATCAACACTAATAATCAATAAATATTTACACATGCCATTTGAAAACATTAAAAGAAATATTAGTTTGGTGATCAAACAATGATTGTCAAAACTAATTAAAATCAACAAGTATAGAAAAATAAAAACAAGCAGAAAAATCAGTGAGTTTCTGGAAACAATTAAAAAATAATAAAGATTTTATTTATAAAATAATAATTAAGATGTAAATCAAATTAAAAATAAAAAATTGTTTCTTTAAATATAAAATTAGTTACCTTAAAGATAGTGATGTGAAAAGTCAACTTTAAAATTCAATTGGAAAAACTTATCATTATTTCAAATTAAAGGTAAATAAGCCTAAAAGAAAACAATTTAAAGGAAGAAAAAAAGAGAGAAATTTAAAGAATGCTGAATATTTAGAAAAGTTGACAGAGTAAAAAACATTCACTCTATTAGATTTTGTCAACTTTTCTAAATATTCAGCATTCTTTAAAGGGAAGCTGACATAATTAAGTCACTTTTATAGTAATGAGTTAAAAATTGACCTAAAAAAAATTAAAGTAAGTAAATAACTTAATTTTTTAGTTAATTTAGATGTAAATTTTTATGATTTGTCTACAATACCATTATCTCATCTTTCTAATAAGTTTTTTTTTTAATTTGGGGATTAATATCAACAAATCAAATATTTGAAATTAATTTTAAAAGATGCAATCACCAATAATTCCTAT
Organism: Datisca glomerata; assembly: GCA_003255025.1. Lineage (NCBI taxonomy): Eukaryota > Viridiplantae > Streptophyta > Magnoliopsida > Cucurbitales > Datiscaceae > Datisca > Datisca glomerata. The sequence goes on from QANY01006236.1 coordinate 378,030, forward strand.
AACTACTCCTAAATTTATGAAAAATTTGACAGATGATTCTTAAATAGATAATTAAATAAATAAAATATCTACAAAAAATATCAAATATTATTTTTAAAAGTCATATTTTAATGGTGATCTATAAATTTACACGACTAAATTAATTTTATCAAAAAAATATCACATACTAATTTTTTTAAAATATATCTTAACTAGTACTTTTTCATAGATAATTAGAACCAAGTACAGAATTGAAAAAAAATATTAAAGAATATGTAGAGAAAAACTAGGCATAAAAATTGGGAGAGAATTTTATACACGATTAAATTAATTTTATGAAAAAAATATCACATACTAATTTTTTAAAAATATATCTTAACTATTACTTTTTAATAGATAATTAGAGCCAAGTACAAATTGAAAAAAAAATATATTAAAGAATATGTAAAGAAAAACTAGACATAAAAATTGGGAGAGAATTTGAGAAAAATTTGAATTAAAATCACAAACAAAATTTTCTCTAAAATCTCTAAAATCGAGACATATCAACAAATTTCACCCTTAAATAAAATAAATTGATGATAGATAAGATAAGGACATTTTAGACAAATAATAATTTTTCAAATCACACCAACTAAAAAGGGGTCATTTATTTACTACCATATTTTTTAGGTTATTTCATAACTTAGTATCATGAAAATGGTCTATGTGCTAGGATTTATGTTCTTTAAATTCCTCTCTTTTTTTTTATAAGTTATTTTAGGGTCATTATTGCGGCCGGCCATTATCTGCTGTATACGATAGCAATTCCAAACAGCAGGGCCTGCTTAGGTCCAATTCCTTCTCAAAATTAATAGTGTTGGGCATGTACAATATTGTATCTTAACCGCTATATTGTCTTATTTTTCAACTCTTGAATTAATTGTCACCGTCCGATCCATGTCACGACCTGGTCTCCTTCTTCCCGTTCTCACACGATAGAGATCCTCTCGCTCCCTCTTGATTGGTTCTTCTCTGTCCACGTGTCATGACGAAGACTTCATACCTGTTTATTTCCCACCATTATACCCAGCAAAATTTGATTCTTTGAGATGTAAATGATCATTTTTTGCGCATGCCTCAGTAGGAGGTTAATTGATTGGGCCTTCTGCCTTTTCGCCGTCCATTGAAACCTACAAGCATTAATAACACACAAAAGATATGATTATTAAATAAGGAAAGTGTGTACCATCTTCGCTTCATTTCCTGTTATCACTGACGCACCCCTCAGAAATGATGCTTCGTCACCTACCTGTGTCGTTTCACCTTCCCGTTCTCAGTTATTTGTGTATGGGACGTGAGTTTTTAGATCATTTTAGGACACACCTCTTTCCTCTTTTCCAACTGTCACTCGCTATTTGTCCTTTGCAAACGACTGCTGATGCTATCATTTCATTTATCCTTATTAAATGCTTGTTGCACGCGTTCCCAACTATGCCTTTTTAGAGTTTGTCACATTTTGTTATCTTTTTTAATCCATCAATTTCATTGTATTCCTTTTTCACGTCCGTAGCCGGCAAGAGGTATTTGTCTTCCTCATTGTTCCTTACGTTTTCCCTACCCCCTATAAGTTTTCCTTCACCTCCATTTTTGCTCTCGTTTTCTCTTCTACAATTTTTCTGTCTCTTTAGTGGGTTTTTTCTGTTAGTCATGAGTGACGAGGGGGAGTTTAAGGTCATTAGGAACCACGATGAGTTCAATCAATTTATGGATAGTCACCGAGAGACATTCCCTTCAGATGTCATTTGCGGCTTTGGGGATGGGATACCCAAATCTTCCAATTGTCGTCCTCTATATAAGATCACCCTTGCCCCCATGTACATAGCCCTAGGTTTAAAACTCCCATTTTATCCTATTTTTCAGGGATTTTTTAGCACCTTTAATCTTGCTCCTTCCAATATACCTCCAGTACGTATAGGATTATTCTAGGGGTAGAAGTTCTAAATAGGAGGCATAACGTTAACATTAGTGTTGACGAAATCCTTGCCACATAAATCATCAAGAAATGTGACACTTCTTTTTACTTAGCTTCTCGACCTAGCGAGAGTCGGGGATTATGGATCCCTCGAGAGGGCATAAAGGCTGGAAGAACGGGACCCTTCTGATTGGCGAATACTGGGGCGGTGATGGACCCTGGATTGTCTCCAGGACCTGGGGATCTTTCAGTAAGTAGCTGGAGCTCTGGCTTTATGTTTTGTTTGTTGTTCTTTTTACGCTGACCTTTTCAATTTTTTGTTTGTGCAGATAAGAACCTGAAGAAGAGGTCCTTTGTTACTAGAGACGTTGTCGCGTGATTGTCTTCTACTTACAACTGCCGAGAATGGGACTGGAAAGACCTTATTGAACCGAGCAAAGAAATCAATGCTGCCTACGTTCCCGCTGGCATTCCTATAGTTGAAACTATTGCTGCCTCGTCTCTAACCTCTCAGAACCCTTAGGTTATTCCCGTTTACTTACATTTAGAATTTTTTCTTCATAGGCTGTGGTTTACCACAACGGGCTCTAGGAGGACATCCACTCTTTGGAATATGAGATGGCGAGTTGGCGGAAGAAGATGTGGGAAGTCAACATGAACCACAGTGCCATTCTCGCTGAATGGGATGACCTGAAGAAGATCAAGGTTGAACTTCAGGGAGTGGTGGCCTGTCTTACTATGAAACTGGACGTCGACGATACTGAGCGAGCAAGGCTTGAGGATTCTCTAAAGGAGTTAAATATGGCTTTTGAAGTCACTGGTGAGAACCTTGACCTTCATCGAGGGAAAATTGGCCGAGACCGAGAGAATATTTTGGCGGAGGTGACCCCGACCATTTTCGGGGAGCGGGAGAGTGAAATCGAGGCCAAGTACCAGGCCATACTCGATAAGGTCGAGGGAATGGCCTACAGTGCGGGCGACAATGACGCCCAGGCCAAACAAAGCTCTCTGTTTATCGCTCGTTGATGTTCTCGAAGATCCTTCAAAGTCTCACCCTGAACATAATGCTTCCTTTCCCGCTTTTACTTCCGACCCGCCTGTTAAAGTCACTCTTGAAGAAGGGTCCTAGTTTGCTTTTATATTTCATTTACGTATTTTTAATTTCCTTGTACTTTTACTTTTCCCGCAGAAGATCATCTTGTAATTTTCCCATAGATTAATGAGAAGACCTTTTTGATCTCATTGCTTCTATTCCATTTCCTTTTTATAAAGTTAGAAATTTTACTTTTCTTACCCTGCGATTTTCAATACTTAAATGATCATTTGTTGTACTTTACATTTTCCTTCTCCTTTTCCATTATTTTCCCAAACACTTAGCAAAAATTTGCATACATCTTACTTCCTTGGATACCCTTTTACTCGTACCTACTCCGTCTCTAAGTTTATTCAAAAGATAAGAATGGAATTTGCTTTTTTGGACTTACATCAATTTAAACCGGGCCTGTATTTGCTCGTGTCTTTTTTGAACAGTCCATTTTCACAAAGTTTTCATTTTGCATAGTTCGTCTGTTGACCCATTTCAGGCTTTTATTCTTCTTATTTCGCCCATTCTAGAAGTCATTTTTCATCCTTAGTTTCCTTTTGAGAGTAGAAATTATGAAATGCCAATCTCAAGGACTCACGACCTTAATTCCTTTTGAGAGTAGGATTATTATTTGTCCTTCTTAGGGACTTACGCCCTTAGTTTATTCTGTGACTAGGATTTATGCACTACCCCTCCTAATGACTTATGCCCTTAGTTCCTTCTGGGAGTAGGACTTATAAATTGCATCTCCAAAAGACTTATGCCTTTAGTTCCTTCTGGGAGTAAGACTTATGAACTGCCCCTTCCAAGTACTTATGCCCTTAATGTTGTAATTATGTCCATAAAGTATGATGTAATAACTATTTATGAGTATTTAGTTATTTCTCTAACATTTTGTATTACTGAATTTTATGAATGAATAAAAGTTTTCTATTAATTAAAGTGTGTTTATAATTTACTCAAGTCATGGTACTATTGTCAATGTAAGAAGAGTAAAGACTGGGGGGTCTTCCAGAAAGACTCTTCTGAAATAGTTTTGTGGTCTTCCAAACAAAATCTTCTAAAATAGTTCAAAACGTTATTCATAGTTTTAGGATTGACTGGGAAATCGAGTCTGATTATGACTGTTAAATTGAACCAAAGGATGTCGGTATTGGGGCATGAGAGTAGGGATCTAACGGTTGACCTAGACATGTTGTGGAACGTGTTGAATAGACCGATAATAAATTAGTTTGGAGTAAAGCCGTTTATCTAGGTCTAAATTTAATTGTTACACCTTCAAGGTATTTTCATAATTACCTTAATCCTAAGGTGAATACGAAACTTGACCAAGTTTGTTATGATCTTTGATACGCCAAAGTAGTGAGTTCGAAGTACTAGACAATACCTCAGCTGTTGGGATCGTGATTCAACTATATTGGAGTTGCATGATTCACATATATGAAAATTCATGGTTAGATTGAAAAATACAACAATATCACATTATGCGTTATTGATGGGTGTGTGAATAAATTAACTTGACCAGATATTCGATGAAATGTATCATTGAATCACGAGGAATTGTATGAGATAATTCACTATTATGTATTTCTTATTCACAGTCAATAAATGTGTTAAGAAAATAATAACAAGAGGGATAAAATACTAGTTTTACATCCCGCTCTTGTTACTGATATTCACAAAGGGTAATATGTTAAAATATTACCAACAAAAATGTAGCACGCATAAGTTGAGAATTGATTCGACATCGAACCTATAGTGGAGTCATATGATGTTATGATTAAATAAGTCAAGAATTTATAGAGATAAATTTTTTGGGTATTTGAATTCTATAGCTGTATTCATGTGGGGTTATTCGATCTCAGGAATAGGTCATGATAACATGAATAGAAGAAATATTATCAGTTGGAGCAAAATATGTTTTGAGCCAAGATGTATTTCCTGAACCCATATGTGATAAGTGTTGTCACTTAATTAATGAAGAATAATTAATTTATGTTCAAATTAATTAATTTATTATTTTCTAATTATTGGATAATTAGTAAATAAGAGAAATTAATTAATTAATTGATGTAGGTCAATTTAAATTTATCAATTTTGGGTTGATGAATTTGGACATAATACTGACTTTAATGGGAGATGCAATTTTTGGCAATTATAGATTATGATGGTGAATTTCAGAAATTATACATATATGAGGTATATGTGAAATTATAAAATTATTATATAAGGGATGACATAAGGGTTGCCTTCCTAAGTGTGTTGACACAACCATAATCACACAGAGTAGAAAAATGTTTCTCTCTCCCCCTCCTACTATTGTCATCGAATTCATAGAGGAAGAAAAATGTTTCTTCCTTAGTTATTTTGAGAGCCCACACTCAGTTTTTTTCAACGTTCTTGTGAGATATACTTCTGTATCCAATGAGTGGTTGTTGGTGTGAAGTCTAATTAAAGTTCTTGGATTTGAAGATCGAAGAACGCGAAGCATTTAATACAGATTCCACCAATTCAGAAAGTCTCCGATACAACGAAAAAATATAAATCATTTTCACCTCTTTTGAATACGTTTAACTTTGTATGCATAATCGGATCTATGGTTTTAATATTTAATATGATTTAATTGGTTGATGTAAATTTTTTTATATTCCACCCACGAATCGTTGGTGGTTCAATGATTTTTCCTCAAATATTTAAAACTTAATCTAACATTTGTTATTAGAGCCTTGATTTATTGATTATGCATATTCTGTGATTCAACGTATGTATTGTGGATATTGTGATATTGACATATTTTTATATGGTATATTCAAAATTATTTTGAATATGTTTTATGAATGAATCCTGATCTATTAGCTTTTGGCATTTTCTTTTTCAAATTATTGAATTGATGTACGCCGAAATTGAGACATATGATTTTATGTAATTTATTTTCTTGCAAAAGTTGTATTTTTTTAAATTTCGAGTAATCCGTCGCCGCGTAGTTGGTCACAACCATCATCGCCATCATCGCCGCTTACCGCAGCGTTGCACAATCGCCTGCTTCCCCATGACGCTACTTGCCGTCGCCACTCACCGCTATAGGTTTCCTAATTATGGATTAGGAAACCATAGAGATTAGGAAACCTTAAGGTTTTGGAGACTTTAGGGTTTAGGAAACCCTGAGGTTTTGGAAACTTTAGGGTTTAATAAACCTTGAGATTTTAAAAACTTTAGGGTTTTTAGGAAACCTTAAGGTTTTGATACTTTATGGTTTAGGAAACCTTGAGGTTTTGCAAACTTTTGGGTTCAAGAAACCTTGGGATTTTGCTCAATCCAGTCCCTAAAAAATATTTTTATTTAATTCGGTATTTTTAACACTAATTAACTAGAACATATTTTATATATTTTTTTAAAAATAAATCAATTGATCATTTTACTTGGTAATTTATTTATTAAAGTAAAAATTATTAGAAAATTAATTTTTTTTAAATTGAAATTTGAATTTTAAAAATGGGACTTGACCTTTGTAAAGATTTACAAATTGATGGGGCTTTTATGGGTTGTAATTAGAAATGAGCTATAGAGAGGTTAATTTTGAATGAAAGATTTATTATTAATTTCGTATTATCATATAACATGCCATATAAGAATAAGGATATGCCAATATCAAAACATCATGTAGCATGTACATGCATCATTGTAGTGTAATTTATAATGGGCTATAATTTAAATACAATGTGAATTTTATAAAAAGTATGAATTTTAAATTTTATAAAAGTTTATAAAATTTGAAACTTGTTTTTTCTAAATTAAGAAAGAGTTATAATTTTTGAAAAAACAACAAAGATATAATTTTTCAAAAACTAAGTGGGATGATCGTTTACGTTGAAACGTTTTCAAGATCTCCAATGCAAACTTGATCGTGGAATGAGTAATGGTTTAGAGCAGTCCTAGTGGTCCTCTTTTCAGTGGTACAAACTTGGGAATCGTGTTGCTTTGAGTCATCAAGTTGCTTAAGAAGCTAAAGCTTGTAAAGGAAGTGGTGAGGCATGACCAATCCTATACAGACTGTTAGTTTATGACAACATTTAAAGCCGATGTGTTGGTTAAACACTGAGAGCGAAGCACTTTGGAATCACTTATAGGGGCTAGTCAATGGGGCTATGGTGACCAAAACTATTGGCGATTGGTTAAGCTAGATGTAGTGACATCTTGAGAAGTGTTAACCAAACGAGACGAGTCTCGATGCGATAAGAGTTAGCTTGGACATTGTCCTTAGATGAGACAAACTATCATTGTTGATTGTAACATCATGGAATAAATATTTTTTAATTAGATTTTTAAATATTTAAGTATTTGCATCATGCATCACACTTCCTTAAATGATTGAGTATTTATATATACCGCTTTATTTATTTTATTCAGTAATCATGTCGCTATCCCCACTCTCAACTATCTTAAACGCGTACAAACTTACTGGTGACAATTATGTGGATTGAAAACATAATTTTGATATCATGCTGATGGTAGAAAGCATAAGTTCCTACTCACCACCCTTTGTCCCATTGAGCCTATTGCTGAATTAACTCAAGAGGAAAAATATGCTTATGCTTCTTGGTTGCATTCCGATGAGATCGTCAGGTGTTACATCTGGGCTTCTGTTAGCAATGTGTTGTAAAAACAACATCAGAAAATGAAAGCTGCCATTGATATGATGTTGAACATCACCAAAATGTTCAAAGATCAAGATCGCAAGCCAAACAGACAGCTGCACAAAAATTCATGAACTGTAGGATGAAACCTTAAACTTTTATCAGAGAACATATGATGATGATCATTAACTATTTGAATGAGGTGGAGATCATGGGTGTTGACATGAGTCGATATGATCATTGAGACTCTACCTGGCACTTTTAAGAACTTTAAACTTAATTATTCGATGAATAAGTTGAGGTACTCACTTCCTGAGCTGATGAATGAACTGTAAACTACTTAGACCATGTTTCTGAAGGGCAAGATGAAGAATGGAGAGGTGAACTTTACTGAAAGTAAGCCTTCCACCTCTGGCACCAAAAGAAAACACAAGAGAGGTCTAAAGAAAGCTAAGAAGTAGAACTTGAAATCAGAAGGCTTGATAAGGGTGAGTTCAGCTTCCATTTAGAAAATGGAGCACTAGTATCAACCATATTAATGAGAACTATTAAATTGTCATTTGATAATAGTTTTGTGGTTTTACGTGATGTTTGTTATATCCCATTTTGGGATGAACCTTCCTTTAGTAGCTAGTTTAATTGAACAATGATTCAAATTGAATTTCATTGATAAAGATATTGATATTTTTAGAAATGACAACTTAATTACTACTGCACGTTTGATAAAGAAACTGTTTTATGTAAAATCAACAGTTCCAATTATATGTGACACTAAAGTAAATACTGATTTACAAAGGGATAGTAAAAGGTTGAAGTCTGACTCAACCGATCTAATCTATTTGTGAAACTTACGTCTTGGTCATATTAGACTGGACAGGATTAAAAGACTTGCATATGATGATCCATTGCTAACTTTAAGTGTGAGATCATTACCCACATTTTGAACCAAGTTCTGTCAAAGACGGTGCCTGGCACGCCATTTGTAGTACTAAATTTTATGAATGAATGAAATTTTTTCTATTAATTAAAGTGTGTTTATAATTTACTCAAGTCAGGAAACTATTGTCAACGTAAGAAGAGTAAAGACTAAGGGGTTTTCCAAACAAATTCTTACGAAATAGTTCAGAACGTTATTTCTTGTCTTAGGACCGACTTGGTAATCAAGTCTGATTACGGCTGTTAGGTTGAACCAAAGGATGTCAGTCTTGGGGCATGGGAGTAGGGACTCTAACGGTTGATTAAGACATGTTGTGAAACATGTTGAATAGATCAGTAACAAATTAGTTTGGAGTAAAACTGTGTATCTAACTCTAAATCTAATTGTTACACCTTAAGGGTAATTTCATAATTACCTTAATCTTGAGGTGAATACAAAACTTGACCTAGTTTGTTACGATCTTTGATATGCAAAAGAAGTGAATTCAAATTTTCGGACAATACCTCGGCTGTTGGGACCGTGATTAATGATGTTGGAGTTGCGTGATTCACAGATATAGAAATTCATGGTTAGATTGCAAAATGAAATACTATCACCTTATTCTTTATTTATGGATGTGTGAATTAATTAACCTGGTTACGTACTTGATGAGATGTATTATTGAATAAGACATGTGGAATTGTACGAGACAATTCACTATTGTGTTTTTCTTATTCACAATCAATAAAAGAGTTAAGGAAATAATAACAAGAGGAGTAAAATGATAATTTTATATCCCGCTCTTATTATTGATATTCATGAAAGCTAATATGTTAAAATATTGTGTGGATTGTGAAATAAAAGTGCTTATATGTATCAACAGAAAATGTAGCGCGCATGAATAGAGAATTGATTCGGCATCAAATATATAGTTGAGTCATAAGATGTCAGGATTAAATATGTCAGAAATCTATAGAGATAAATTTGTCGGGTATTCAAATTTTATAGCTTTATTCATGTGGGTTCATTCAGTCTCAGTAGTAGCTCAAAATATATTTTGAACCAAGGTGTATGTCTTGAACCCATATGTAATAGGTGTTCTTTCACAATTTGTGAAGGGCAATTAATTGATGTTCAAATTAATTAGTTTATTGTTTTCAAATTATTGGATAATTGGTAAATAAAAGAAATAAATTAATTAATTGATGGGGATCAATTTAAATTTATCAATTTTGGGTTGATGAATTTGGACACAATATTGACTTTAATGGGATGTAATTTTCAGCAATTATAGATTATGGTGGTAAATTTTGAAAATTACACACATATGGGGTGTGTGAAAATTCCAAAATTATTATATAAGAGATGGTGTTAGGGTTGCCTCTCTAATTGTGTTGACACAACTCTAATCACACAGAGTAGAAAAATGTTTCTCTCTCCCCCTCCTACTGTTGCCGCCGAATTCATTGAAGAAGAAAAGAAATATTTCTTCCTCACTTGTTTTGAGAGTCCACACTTAGTTCCTAATGACGTCTTTGCGAGATTTAGTTTTGAATCCAACGAGGGGTCTTTGGTGCGAAGACTAATTGAAGTTCTTAGATTTGAAGATCGAAGAACATGAAGCATTTAATAAGGATTCCACTAATTCAAAAAGTCTTCGATACAACGAAAATGTATAAATCGTTTCTACCTCTTTTGAAATCATTTAACTTTGTATGCACAATCGGATGTATGATTTTAATATCCAATATGATTAAATTGGTTGATGTAAAATTTGATATTCCGCCCGCGAACCGTTCGTGGTTCAATGATGTTTCCTTAAATTTTGAAAACCCGATCTAACACTTAGTTCCTTCTGTGAGTAAGACTTATGAACTGCCCATTCCAAGGACTTATACCCTTATTTTCGTTGTTATCAGAGACGAAGAGAGCTGACACTAAGCATTTTTTGTTGGGGGTTATGCCCTCAAAGCATGTATATCGACATTTTGATATGAAATTTAAAGAAAATTATATTTTTCTTATAATTGTTCTTTTAAATTATTGTTGAATAACTTATATAAATATTTGAAAATTTCGTATTCATTAATGAGACTATGATCTTGTATTAGTACGAGAGGATTAAGATCATAGATAATGAATAAAATTGTGAGCAACATATATAAAGTATTGAATCTTTAATGAATGGTTGCTAGTAAGGTTCACTAAGCAATATGAATGCGTGTGATCTAGATCCAAATCATTCATAATGATAGACATCTTAGTGAATGTACTTTGTATAATAAGATTATATATGACAAGACCGATGTGAATTAATATATTTATTAATGAACCATTTATCATAAAGATTTAATACACATCAATTTGATGATCATATATAGATCAGTCTGAATCTTGAGTGGCATGAACTACTATGCATGTCTACTGGATCTTTTAATTCACTCGTTAAGGTCTTTTTGTTAATCAGGCTAGTGACTTTTGTTTTGGAGATTTAGTGACGTGTATGGTTGAGAACATGATCTTACAAGATTTGAAATCTAAACTTTTCTTACAGATCGTATATTGGTTTCCTTAAATGTTAATTCTAGAACTGAATGGTTATTGAACTTAAATTTATAATAAGTTAGTTATTTTCTCATGTCCTGAAATATTCACATCCTAGACAACGTAGTATAGAGGTTATTTGGGAACCATGGACCTATAATCTAAAACTCCAATAAACTTGATTATTAATTAAATTCTTTAATTAAATAATCTTATTTATTAATTTCATTATTTTTTCACTATAAATATGAAATTTCACTCTTAGAGATTATAGAATGTATTTATAGAGTATTCTCATGTAGTCCACTAACATAATCATTTCATATAGTTCTGTCCTCCAATTATTGGTTCGTAAATTAGAACTATTCAGAGCTATCATTTTATCCTTAGAATTACCTCTTGATCCTTAAGTATTATTAATCCACTAGTAAATGACTTATTTATAATCTCATTATAAATTTCAGCTCAATAATCATCCAGTTCGAGAAGTAACATTTAAGCGAACCAATATACGATCCGTTAGGAAAGTTTAGATTCCAAATCTTTTAAAATCATGTCCCCAACTATCCATATCACTGAATCTCCAAAATAAAAGTTACTAGCTTGATTAACAAACAGACCTTAACGAGTGGATGAAAAGATTTAGTTGACATGCATAGGAGTTTATGATTACTGAAGATTCAGACTGATCTACATATGATCATCGAATTGATGTGTATTAAATCTTTATGATAAATGACACGTTGATAAATATATTAATTCACATCGACCCTGTCATATATAATCTTATTATACAAAGTACATTCACTAAGATGTCTATCCTCATCAATGATCTAAATCTAGATCACATGCATTTATAATGCTTCGTGAACCGTACTAGCAACCATTCATTAAAGATTTCATACTTTAATATGTTGCTCACAATTTTATTCATTATCTATGATTTTAATCTTCTTGTACTAATACAAGATCATAGTCTCAATAATGAATATGAAATTTACAGATATTTATTTAAATTATTCAACAATAATTTAAAAGAACGATTATAAGAAAAATGTAATCTTCTTTAAATTTCATCTCAAAATGTCAATAACATGCTTTGAGGGCATAACCTCCAACAATCTTCCACTTGCCCTAAAGTAAATGTGGAATCTCTTTTAATCTCATGCTATGCACGTGACCCTCAAATGACTTCGCATTAAGTGTCTTTGTAAAAGGATTAGCCAGGTTCCGTTCTGATGCTTTCTTCATAACAATCACATCCCTTTGATGCACGATCTCTCTTACAAGATAATATTTCCTCTCTATGTGCTTGCCCTTCTTGTGACTCATCGGTTCCTTGGAATTTGCTACCGCGCTACTATTATCACAGTATATGATCACTGGCTTGCCATATCTGGAACTACTTCCAGATCAGAATATAACTTTCTGAGCCATACCGCCTCTTTCGCAGCTTCACAAGCCATTATATATTCTACTTCTATAGTGGAATCTCCAATGCTGGATTGTTTAATACTTCTCCAGACTACAACTCCTCCACCTAGGGTGAATACTGAACCAGATGTCAACTTTCGACTGTCTTTGTCTGATTGAAAATCAGAATCAGTATATCTAATGGGTTTTAGGTCTCCAATTGAATGAACAAGCATATAGTTTCTCATTATCCTAAGATACTTGAGAATGTGCTTTATTGTAATCAAGTGTTCCAAACTTGGATTCGATTTATAACGACTGATAATTCCCACTGCATAATAAATGTTCGATCTCGTAGATAACATGGCATATATGAGACTTCCGATTGATGAAGGATAGAGAACCTTTCTCATATCCTCTTCCTTCTGAGGTGTCTTAGGACATTGTTCCTTAGAGAGGATAATTGCATGTATGGTCGGTTGTTGACATTTCTTGGAATTCTTCATAGAGAATCTTTCCAACACCTTATCAATATAAGATACATGAGAAAGTGTCAAGAACTTGTTCTTCTATCACTTAGGATTTGGATGCCTAGAACATAGCTCGCTTCTCCCATATCTTTCATTTAAAATTTCACAGCTAGCCACTTCTTTACTTTTGACAATGTTTCTACATCATTCTCAATGAGTAGAATATCATCAACATAAAAAATTAAGAAAATCACTATTTTATCTTTGGTGTATTTATAAATATAGGCTTCATCAACATTTTTCTTAAATCCATAAGACTTTATAAACTCATCAAAGGTAAGATTCCAAGATCTAGGATGTTTGCTTTAATCAATTAATAGATTGAAGCAACTTGCATACTTTCTGATATTGTCCCTTTTGTACGAACCCTTTGGTTACATCACATAGATGCTTTATTCAAAGGAACCATTCAGAAAAGCTGTCTTGACGTCCATTTGCCATATCTCCTAGTCAAAACTAGTGGTTATGGATGAAAGGATGCAAATGGATTTTGGCATGGCCACATGGGAGAATGTCTCTTCATAATCGACTCCCTCCCTTTGTGTATAGCCCTTGGCTACTAACCGTGCCTTGAAAATATATACTTTACCATTTGCACCTCTTTTCTTCTTGAAGATCCATTTACATCCAATGGGTTTGACATCTTCAGGTGGGTCTACAAGTTCCCAAACGGAATTGGAATACATAGATTCTATTTCCTGATTCATGGCACCTTGCCATTCATCCTTTTCCAGATCATCCATTACTTCTTCATAAAATAATGGATTGTCCTTATTAGTGTACGACACTAAGACATGTGTTTGTAGTTCGTAACAAACTGTTTGTCTCACAACCCTCCCACTATGACATTGTACCGGCGTTTCCTTTACAAGAATTGTGGTTTCTCTGGTTTGTCATTTATCAGTAGAAATTGAAGGTGATCTGATCACATCAGTCGCTAATTCCTTGAGAACTATTTTGCTATGAGGTTTTTAGTTTTGCATATAGTCATGCTCAAGATAGATTGCATTTGTCGATACAAACACTTTTTGATAATTGTGACTATAAAAGTACCCACCTCTAGTCTCCAGAGAATAGCCAACGAATATGCATACCTCAGATCTTGAGTTCTACTTTCTGGTCTTAGGTCAAAGAACATGAGCTGGACACACCCAATATGAAAATAACGCAAACTAGGTTTGTAGCCATTGCATAACTCTAAATGCGTCTTGCTTACAGACTTAGAGAACACTACATTCAAAATGTAAGTTGTCGTGTATAGTGCATATCCCCAAAATGTAAGTGACAATGATGAGTAGCTTAACATCGACCTAACCATATCCAATAAGGTTAGATTTCTCCTATCTACAGCATCATTTTGCTGTGGTGTTCCGAGTGCTGTAAGTTGGGATATTATTCCACACTCCACCAATAATCCTTGAATTCTAAATCCAAGTATTCACCACTTCGATTGGATCAAAGGGTTTTCAATAATTTATCTAATTTCTTTTCAGTTTCAGCCTTGAAGCCTTTAAACTTTCTAAAAGTTTCAGACTTTCGATGCATTAGGTAATTGTAACCATATCTTGAGTAGTCGTCAATGAAAGTAACAAAATACCGATACCCACCTCTAGCTTGTATATTGATCAGTTCACAAACATGACTATGTACTAACTCAAGTGGTTCCTTGGCTCTTTGACCCTTTTCTCTGAACGGTCTCTTGATCATTTTACCCTCTAAACAAGATTCACAAACAGGAAGAGTTCCAACTTATATCCCTTTTAAAGCACCTTGCTTTGTTAACCTGTTTAACCTCTCCAGATTAATATGTCCTAACTTAAGATGCCATAAATATGTGTTATCATCATGAGAAACTCTTTGTCGTTTGTTATTTTTAGGTTTTGTAACTTTAAATATTTCAGAATTATTTAATGCGCGTTCAGTCAGTTTAAGCATATACAATCCATATATAAATTTATCATGCAGATATCGAATCCATACTTAAAAATAATAAATTCTTTATTAATGAAAGAAACTTCGAATAATGGTTTCTTGCAAAAATGAAAGAGAAATCAAATTTCTTGAAAAACTAGGAATATAATAAACATCGTTCAAAACTAAGTAATTATATCCAAAAAATAAACTAACGGTCCCTAATGCTTTAACTGACCCGAGCAGCACTGCCAACTCTCAAAATGACCTCGTCATTAGCTAACTCCCTTGACGAATCAAGCATCTACAAAGAAGAACATACATGGTTAGTGGCTCCTGAATCAAGTATCCAGGATGACAAATCATATTCTACTAAACAAGCTTCAAGTACAAGTAAATCATATTTACCTTTCTTTTTTAACTCAGAGAGATACTTGTTACAGTTTCTCTTTCAATGACCTTCAACCCCATAGTGGAAACACTTTCATTTGGGCTTGTTGTCTTTCTTGTTCTTCTTGGCTTTCGGCGATGTCTTGGCTTTCTTTTCTTACCATTGTTCTTCTTCATTTTTTTTAACAATATTGGAAGAAGACTTTTGCTCAACAACATTTGCCTTGCCCTCTATGGTCATTCTAGTGTTGAGTGACTCAAAAGTCTGCGATTCATTCAACAATTGGGTCATGTTGAATCACAACTTGTTCATAACATAGTTGGTCATGAACGCAGAAAAAACTAATGTGAGCAACTCTAGTATGAACTTAGATTAACTAATTAATTATATTAATCAAATTTTAATAAAACTCTTTTACTTAAGTCTGTTAACCTAAAGATTACTATAGTCTTTAGTGTGGTGTGATTATCAAGTTTTAACTAGTTAAAATCTAGCAGTTTATATGCAATTGATTTCATAAAGTAATACATATAATTATATTTTGACAATCCTAATAAATCACATTTCTACAGATGAGATGCATGATTAAATAAAATTGTGTGGAATTTTTATGTATGGCATGTGCTCGACTAATGCATATACATGTTATCAAACATAAAAATTAAATAATTATTTAACAATTAAATAAAATAATAATGGACCGAGTGACTATTGAGTATTTCTAAATTATCACCCTCGAAATAAAGAAATAAATATACAAATCGGACTTCAAGAATACATTTTTCCCAAATATTGTCTCCTCCTCCTGATGTCCATCTTTATAATCTTCAAGCTTTGGACAAAACCACTTTTAATTAGAAAAACTATTTTTCTTAATTAAAATAATTTCTATAATTATCTATTTTAATATAGTTGACTTTGACTTAATCAAATAAATACTTTATTTGATTTGGTCAAACCCAATCAACTTATTAATTTTTAATTTTCATAAGATCAGAAATTATTAATTTTTAAAATTACATTAAAAGAGTTTGAGTTTTAATGAAACACTTAGGTGATAGAGTTGATTGCATGGTTCGTTGAAAACTTTCCTAAAATGTGACAACAATTGTCACTAACGATAGGACTCTTCAATCGCCGCCCACCACCATCGCTGCCTGTCTCACTGCCGATAGCCGCCTTCCACGCGGACATCCACTGTTCACCACCAGTATAGTACCGCCCGCACTTTTCACCTCCACCAGAATAGTAATTTTCTGAAGTAAACAGTGTTTTCGTGGATGAACAGTGTTTTCATGGACGAACAACGTTTTTGCATGAATAGTAATTTTTTGCCGTTCGTCTCGTATGTTCTTCATCTTCTCGCGTTTGGAATAATTACAATAATATTCAAAATAAAATTACAAAAATTCCTACACCTTAATTCGGCCTACACAAGATCTAGAAAAAATTAAACAAAGCCTAACCCAATAATTGCCATACAATTAACGATCCATTATTTTTCATACATTCAAACAACATAACAATCCATCATCATACATATCTCATATTATATGAATAATGCAAGAAAACCTACACAACATTGAACATACAAATATATAAAATGTCGCTCTGATACCACTTCCTGGTCGTCGCAGTACGTGCATGGCAGAAGTGTGGAGGCACGTGGCCTTTTAGAAAATTAAACTTTTAATAAAATGGAATTTAAAAAAAACTTGCGAAACGGCACCATAATCAAATAAAAACTTTTATTGAAAGTACTTTTTCAATTGGTCATGATCTATTATATATTTATAAATTAAATCTACAACATATAAGGTTGTAAATCATATACCTTTTGTACTCTATATCAAGTATCCTTGTAAAAATCGATCGATCCTCACTTCTCACGAAATTATTCCAATGATCAGCAAACTCCGAGATTCACAGCATGATCTTCCAAGTAAATCCTCAATGCACTAGGACGTGTGTGAGTACCTAGAATATTACAAGACACTTTTTCTGTCTCTAGATGTTCTCAACACATGAGATCAAGAGATTTACTGAGAATGACTTTAGTGAGACGATTCTCTAAAAGAACATGATGATATTTTTTTAGAGATTTGATTAACGTTTAATCACAGAAGAAAATCTCTCTCAGAACAATCGTGTTCTCAATTTAACTGTTGATTGGTGAACTCATGATCTGATCAACTGATTCTCTCCTTTTATTTTTATTTTTTAACAACAAAGGCCGTTAGAATAATTCTATATATTCTAGATAATGACGTATCTGATTTTTAGGGATAAACTGAGATAATATTTAATTATAAAATTATCAATTACAGTGGGACCCACTATAATTGTGCACAACTGCAATTCCATGTGGTACTCCAGTGTTACACACTCACTACTATAGTACTACTATAGTGCCACATAGCACCAAAATAGTTCATGTCGACTTCTAATGCCCTATCAGTGATTGACACAAGATAATTATTGTGAATTATATATTTATTTTAATCAGATGATTATCTAGATATCAGTTAATTCAAAATTAACATATCTGATTATCTCTATCAACTAACTTATCTGCTATTTCACAAATAAAAAATTTAATTGATTTAAATTATTATCTAATAATAATTTAATTATCTAATTTCATCAATTTGATATTCTGTCACATTTGTCGATAGTTAAAAAATCAATAATTATTTACATATGTAATTTCTCAAAATTATATTTAAATATATAAAAAATTCAATTAATTGATTCTTAATTAATTAATCACATATAATTATCTCTCATAGTTATGTACTTGCCCAAGAATAAAATACTTTTGCAAGTCAGTCATTTTTTCATGTCCTGAAATATTCACACCCTAGACAACGTGGTAAGAAGTAACTTATCTGTTATTTGTTAAATAACAGATAAGTTTGTTGATAGGGATAATCTGACATGTTAATTTTAAATTAACTGATATCTAGATAATTATCTGATTAAATAAATATTTAATTCATAGTAATTGTCACGTGTCAATCATTGATAGGGTATCAGAAATTGACATGGACTATTATGGTGCCACGTGGCACTACAGTAGTGAGTGTGCAACAGTGTAGTGCCACATGGTACTACAGTGGTGTCGTGAGGCACTATGCCGGCTCACTGCCCACTACAGTGCCACATGTAATTGATAATTTTACAATTAAATACTATTTTAAATTTTCTCTAAAAATCTGATACGACATTATCTAAAATATATATAGATATTATTCTAATGGCCTTGGTTGTTAAAAAAATAAAAAAGAAGAGGAGAGAATCATATGATCAGATCATCATTTCGTCAATCAAGAGTTGAATTGAGAACAAGATTGGTGTCACAGAGATTTTCTTCTGTGATTAAATGTTAATCAAATCTCTTAAATAATAATCATCATGTTCTTTTAGAGAATCGTCTCATTAAAGTATTTCTCAGTAAATCTCTAGATCTCATGTGTTGAGAACATCTAGAGACATAAAATTGTCTTGTAATATTCTACATGCGCACACACGTCCTAGTGGATTTAGGATTGACTTGGAAGATCTTGGAGTCTATTGATTGTTGGAACGATTTCGTGAGAACAGATGATAGATCAATTTTTACGAAGGCACTTGATAAAGACTACGAGAGGTATATGATTCCAAACCTTGTATGTTTTAGATTTAACTTATAAATATATAATGGATCCTCACCGAACGAAAAATAGTTTTCAATAAAAAATTTTATTTGGTTATCGTGGCGCTGTGCAAGTTTTGTTTTGTTAAAAGATTTATTTTTTATTAAAAGTAATTTTTTAAAAGACCACGCGCCTCTACACTTCCGCCGCGCACGCGCTGCGATGACCAATATTTTTTACGTGAAAAACTCTTGTGGGAAAAAACACGGGATACTATATACTATAATGCTCTTTACAACTTTAAACAAAGCTTTTCTTAAGGTTGGCTGCATTTCACAGTTTTGGCAGATTCATTCCCTCTCCGTTTTCAAATCGTAGTATCCGCTTCTACCTGCTCCACCGATGATGTACGACCCTTGTTATATTGGTCTGAGTTTCCTTATGTCTAGAAGATATTTCTCAAAACCAGATCTCCATTCTTAAATTCCCGTTTCTTTACTCTTTTCTGGAAGTAAGAATTCCTTTGTTTATTGTAATGCGTCATTCAGATCGGGGCTTCTTCGCGTTGCTCTTAAAGGATTTTCTGAACAATAATGTATTTATCAATGTGTACCTGGAACTCTGTTGTTGTACTTTTTTAGCGAGGAGTTTGTCATCTGGAAGCGCTCCTTTTTCTAGATAGTGTATTATGTCATCCTGCCAGTTGGGTTCCCTTTCTACTTCAACATCAACCACGTCGTTCCACGGGAGTGAGAGACTTAGCTTTTCCAAAATTCAACGAGGACTTTTCTTTTGTACGAGAATTGTAATGATGATCCCAAGTTTTCCAGTGAGTCAACGTGTCCATTCTCAGTTCTTAGTATTTGCTGGATTTCGTAGCTTTCCAATGTGATTACCAGTTCCTTTGCCTGTAGTAGGTAGCTTATCATCCTCTCATCTTTTGCTACATATTCTCATGTGGCCTGTTTCGCAATCAACATTGAATCACATAATATTTTTTATATTAGTTACCTCATATTCCTGTAGCAAGAATACTCCCACGATCAGTGCTTCATATTCCACCTCGTTGTTTGATGCGTTGAACCCGAAGGATATAGAGTGCTCTAGTTTTTCTCCAAAGGGGGTTTGTACCACTACCACTGCTCCTGCTCCTTTACTATTTGAAGCACCATCAACATAAAAGTCCCAAAATCTGTTTTCAACTTTTCCTTGGGGCTTTTTGTCACTTTTCTCTCCAGTGAAATCCACAACAAAATCTGCTAGTGCCTGCCCCTTGATGGAAGTTCTCGGCTCATAGTAAATCTCGTATTGGCTTACCTAGATCTACCACTTCTCCATCCTCCCACTAACGTCTAGAGAGTGCATGAGGCTCTTAACAAGTGAGTCTATTAACACTTTGATTCTATGTGCCTCGAAACATGGTCTCAACTTTCATGCAGAAGTTACGATTGTCAATACTAATTTTTCGTCCGTTTGTATCTCATCTCAGCTGCCGCCAGGCTCTTTCTTATAAAGTATACGAGTTTTTGATTTCCTTCTTCCTCCCTGATGAGTACGGTGCTGATGGCCACTTCAGAAATGACAACATACAACATGAGTTCTTCACCCGATACAGGTTTAAAGAGCAGAGGGGGAGTTGTTAGATACTCTTTGATTCTGCTTAGAGCTTCCTCACATTCCTCGTTCCATCCGTCCATAGAGTTCTTTCTCAACTTTTTGAAAAATGGTTTACAGTTATTCGTAGACCTTGATATGAATATGTTCAGAGCGGCTAACCTTTCTGACAACCCGTGTATCTCTTTCCATTCCGCGGGGATTTCATCTCCATAATTTCCTTTACTTGGTCAGGATTCACTTCGATCCCCTACTACATCACCAAGTGTCCGAGGAACTTTCCCACAGCTACCCCAAACGTGCTTTTTTTTTGCAGTCAGCTTCATAGAGTTTTTCCTCAAAACTTAAAAGGCTTCCTCGAGATTCTGAATATGGTCTCCCCATTTCTCACTTTTGACCAACATGTCGTCCACGTAGACTTTCATGTTTCTTCTGATTTGTTCAAGGAAGACTTTGTTCACAAGCCTCCTGGTAAGTCGCACATGCATTTTGCAAGTCAAAATGCATAACCTTATAACAGTAGAGACCATATTCGGTAATAAAGGAAGTCTTTTCTTGAACGGGTTGGAACATTTTCACCTAATTGTATCTGGAGTATACATCCATAAAGCTAAGAAGTTCATGTCCCAAAGTCATCAACCATTTGATCTATCCTTGGTAGTGGATAATCATCCATAAAGCTAAGAAGTTCATGTCCCAAAGTCATCAACCAGTGAAATTCACACATATTCTCCATTTTCACTCTTCTTTTGCACCATTACCACGTTGACTTGTAGAATGAAACCAGCTGCAAAGAGCTTTTTGACTTCTTCTTTGATTGCTTTATTCCGTTCTTAGACAAAGCTTCTCTTTCATTGCTTTACTGGTTTTACAGCTGGATTTGTATTTGGAATATGACAAATAATTTTTTCAGGAATATCTGGCATCTCTTGCGCCGTACTTGCGACCACATCTTTGTTTTTTCATAGAAATTCTACCAATCTTTCTTTTTCATCTTTTTCGAGGCAGGTACTGATGTTCATCATCTTTTGCATTCCTCTCTCGCTTCCAAAGAGGTCATGGAACAAATGTGAGTGGCAGCTTGATCCCCTCTTATTGTTTTAACTCTCTCAAGTGATGGATACTACAGTACTTGGTAGAAAGTTGAGGGGACGACTTTCATCTTGTGGAGCCAGGTCCTCCCTAGGATATCATCATACGAGGATGACGTGTTCAAGATCATGAACTCAATCATGTAGTTAAAGGGTTCTGCATTCATCGGGAGAATGAGGGTTCCTTCTAAGTAACTAATGGCTTCGTTGAAGCCTATCAGTGGTTGTGAAGTTCCTTCCAGCTTTCGTTCCCACATGGACATTTTCTCTAAGGTCGCTCGATATAGAATGCTCACTACACTCCCGTCGTCGACCAAGACTCTCCTCAGTAAGTAGTTGCTGACTTGTATTGAAATGACAAGAGCATCGTTGTGATTCCCGTCATGCTCCAAATCTAGATCATCGAATACTAGTGGAGAATGCCCTTCATGTTGACAAGGGCTCTTTTGAGTGCTTTTCTAGTATCCACTTCTTGCAGTATATCTTTCTATCCTTCCTGGTTGTTCCTTCCTATTCTGTAAGTGCAATAACTATGTCGACGACACGAATGGGTAGTTTCCCGTTGTTACGTTTGTCCTCCCCGTGATTATCCTTTTCAACTTCCCATTTATGCTATTCTTTTTTCACAAATTGATGGAGGTACCCGTCTTTGATCAGCTGCTCGATATAGTCTTTGAGTTGGAAGCAGTCCTTTGAGTAATGCCCGCTTCTCTTGTGAAAGGAGCAGTACTTGTATTTATCCTTGTAGTATGGTTCTCTTGTGAGCGTGGTTGACCTCTTCAACCAAGGCTTGTCTTTAATCATGTCTAGGGTTTGGTTTACCAGAATGGTCAACGGTGTGTAAACGTTGTCCCTTGGGTGTACTCTGTCTAAGTCCTATCTTCGGTACCCCGTTCTTTCAACCTTGGTATTCCTACCGTCTTCTCTATCTATTCCGCCAGACTTTTTTCTTTCAGGTCTCGAACTTCTTTCCCTTTTTCTTGACTCCATAGTCTTCCATTTAGCCGCTTTCAGCATGCTTCTTTTCTCCTCTTCTAGAGTGATGTAGGCTTGCACCCGTTTAAAGGTTTCTTCCATGGGCAACCAGGAGATAGATCTTCAAAGAGGGGTGAGTTCGGGTCTAACCTCCATTTGAAATCCAGTATGCAACTCGATCATCATAATTTTTTACTTTTGCATCACATCCTTTAATTTGTGGGTGTATTCTCGTAGCGACCCCCCTCTCTTGGTAGAAATCGTCAAAAGATACTATGTGTCTTCCATGAGCACTCGATAGGTAGAAAACTGTTCTAGAAAGACAGATGACATAACATCAAAATTAGTAATTGAATGTAGAGGGAGGGAACATCTTGCACATCAGTTTGTCATCGTGCTGATACATCGATATTACTTGCCTGAACCATCGGAGATGGTCTCTGAGATATGTTTTTCCATCGTAACATTTAAATTTGGGGGCCACAGACTTTTTGGGTACATGTGCCGTCAGGATTTTGGGGCTTAATGGAGTATGAGTGAGGGATTCGAGATTGGTCTTCCTCGTACTTCTCAGGTTTCTCATCTCCATCATTTTCCGCTCCACTATTTCTTCCACCGCTTCTTACATTATGACCTGGGACTGACAAACTTTTCCCATAACCTCTTTCACGTGGTTTTGGGATTGGACTTCTACTTTCTCCCGTTGTACGTTTATGTTGTTCTCGTGGTTGTTCTGCCTTACATCTTACTCGACCCCCCTGAGTGGATTTCTCGTTCCTCATTATTCGACCTTTGATTGACTTCGACACATGTCCTTGCCAGCTCTTGTTGAAGTGTGTTGATTTGGTCCTGCACAGTGTGCCATGCATTGCACAACGCCTCTATGTTCCTTCTTTCCATTTCTTGCATCCCGTTTAGGATTGTCTGCAGCATTTCTATTGTTGGAGTTGGTTGATCCACATGGTCATCTTCATTTCTAGTCCCGTTGCCCTTATTCAGGTTTGCGTTCGATCTGGTTCTAGGCATAGTTAGTGTCTTCAGGATAGATTTCTCGAGCTTTTCTCTCACCTCTAAATGAAAACACTAAAATGTAAAGGAATTTTTCCTCCACATGAGTAAAATTTATGATAGTGATAAGAAGAGAGAGAAAGAGAGTGAGAGAGAGGGGGGGAGGGGGAGAGAAAGAGAGAATGCTCTAAGTATGTTTTTCATTGGATTGAATTGAATTGAGTTAATCATTCATTGCATGAGCATTTATATATATATATTGGTCTCATTCAAGATGTTGACAAGTTAATAATAATAATAATAAGGGGGAATGATCACACTCCCCCTATGTTTTCGGGAACGTCCTCATTCCCCTCGATGACGATCCATAAATCGATCGAACTCATCTTGGTTCCTAACTAGGGGAACAATGACCATAAACTCCCCTCATCACTCATGACTAATAGAAAAACCCACTAAAGAGAGAAAAATTACAGAAGAGAAAAAGAGAGTAAAAATGGAGGAGAAGGAAAACTTACAAGGGCGGGGAAAATGTTAAGGAAGAATGATGAAGACGAAGGCCTCTTGTAAGCTACGAACGTGAAAAATGAATACAATAAAATTGATGGATTCGAAAAGATAATAAAATGTGACTAACTCGTAAAAGGCATAGCTGGGAAGACATGCAGCAGACGTTTAATAACGATAAACAAAATGATGACATCAACCATCATTTGCGACAGACAAATAGCGAGGTGACAGCTGGAAAGAGGAAAGAGGCGTTTCCTGAAATGATCTAAAAAATCGCGTCCCATACACAAATAACTGAGAATGAGAAGATGAAACGACACATACAGGTGAGAAACATCATTTTCAAGGAGTGCGTCAGTGATAACAAGAAATGAAGCAACGATGATATACACTTCTTTATTTATTAATTATATATTTTATATGTTATTAACACTTGCAGGTTTCGATGAACGATGAAATGACAAAAACCCCAATCAATTAACCTCCAGATGAGGCATGTGCGAAACATGAATCATTATATCTCAATGAATTAAATTTTCGTTAGTGAAAACGACCGACATGTGTAACAGTTTTCAGCCGAGTAATCCCAATACACTTGATTTGCTTTTTGTTCTTTTGGTTAAAAGAATCAAACTTAAATTAATGAGAATATGGTATTAAATGATAGACTTCCCCAATAAAAACCCCACACGGCACACACGATGGTTTCAAATTTTTTAAATTGGTTTCAAAAGATAATGGAGACACTAGTAGCTAATTTTTTTTTTCTAAAAAGACTAGTTTGACACGTTTAGAAAAATTATTTTTTATATATGTTTTTATAGAGTAATTAAATAATTAATTAATTGACGTTATAATTACTTTAAATTCATATTTCATGACTAAAATAATTTGACAATATATGTTATAAATTATTATCTCATCTTTTAATTACTTATAATTTGATCTGATCAGTATAAAATTACTCTAATTTTTTTTAAAAACTGAAATATAAAAAAGTGACCATCTCAAAAAGAAAGAGCGATTAATTATATTCAAACCAGCCACCTAATTTGTCACCATTCCCTTACTATTTTTTGACCTTTTCTCTTCAAACAAAAAACTTTTTTTGAAGTCCACATTTCCTTTTTCTAATTAATAATTGAATAGTAAACGCGTGAGCATATTTTAATTAAAAATCATGATAAAAAAATGCAAAAGACAAAAAGGCATACCCACACCACATTGAGACGTAGCATGTGATCTTGAATAATTAAAAAATATCAATTCTTATCGATGGCCTTGTGGATTTGTCCATTCGGTTTAATTAATTAAATGTCCCAAAAAAGTCATAAGACATTTACAACGTGACAATACGAAACGTACTTTATATATTTACTTAAATATATTATTTCTCTTCTTTTGATAGAAGAAAAATATAGTATTAATTAATATAATATAAATTATAACAACTATTCGTGGAAGATGTTCACCATTACACCTAATTTTTGCTTCTTGGTTGACTCATCCCACTTACACCAAATAAAGTTGTGCGGATTCACCACACGCGTTATTCTATTGATTTTGCATGTGCTTATATCGTTATATTAGGTCATGTGTCTAAATCTGGACTAATATTATAATTATCTGCTTATTTATCATACGTTAGGATAATTCCTATAGTTTAAACGTATTGAGCAAAATATACGTATATTACACCTTTCTACTTATGGTACTGAAAATTGTTAAAATCATTTTCAAAATCTTCAACAACGGTATATATAAACTAATATAAGTTCAGTGTAAATAGTGTGTCGTTAAGAATATTTTCATTCCTCCACGATACACAAGTAATTATCTGTCATGATAGAACAATATTTTTATTCTTATAAAAATTACTCCAATCTATAAGAATCATCGAACGCAATTATAATTCATAATCGCACATCCTTACTTTGAATTTATCAAATGAGGGAGAAATGTATAAATTTTTTAGAAATTACAAAAATCTCTCATGTACTTCACATTTTATATCAAATAGCTTCAATTTTTAACACCAATTATATTGACAGAAATATCCAAAATACCCCTATTCACATTTTAATCCAAATTACCACCGCCTAAATAATTCAATACATAACAATACCAAACAATATTAATTTAATATAGATATATTTGTTTACATCCCAAATTATCTAAAATCATCTGAAATAATCTAAAATCATCTAAACATCACTATTTCAAATATCGTGAAACCTAAACTCTAAATACTAAACATTACTATTTTAAATATTGTAAAACTCTAAATCCTAAATCCTACTGGCCTAAACCCTACTTGCCTAAGCTTAGGTGGTGTCAATTTTCCATGACTGGAATGAAAACGAGCATGATCATGAGCTTAGAAAATTCGGAACCAAATTCAAACAACCAAATTCGGAACAATAGCAAATTCCAATTCAAACAACCCCCAAATCCCAATAACTAACAGCAAAAATCGGTGTAGAATGCACAATAACTAACAGATAAAAATTCAGAACGTCACACAAAACAAAACCCAAGAAGACAGCCGAAGAAGAAGACCGTGGGTGGGGTGCGCGGATCTCGTGGCCGTGAGTGGACTGGTGGCGGAGCTCGTGGGCGGTTTCTCTCCTCGACAGTAACTCGCCGAAAGTGAAGGCTTTGCTGGTGGCGTGTGGTGTGGGGATTTCATGAGGTTGGTGGGGTTGGGCGTGGGTGGGTTAGGGTTGTGAGTATTTTGAGAGGGATATTTTTGGGTTTTCATTAAAATTTATCAGACGTGAATGAAAAATTAATGGAGAGGAGGTCTATGAGTGTCAGAAAAATTATTGAATATAAACTGAGTGTCTGAAAAATTATTGAATATAAACTGAGTGTCTGGCTAATTTAATCAAATTATAGAGAAGAGAAGGTCTGTATAGGTTTTTTTTCAAATTTTTTTATCAATCTGAAAACGAAAAAGAAAGCCACTTTTATAAGCAAATTTTTATTAAACTATTTATAAATATTGAGTATTTTCATTCAAAGTTTTCAATAAAACATACTACTCAAGCTTAAACTAGATACATAAAACAAATAAAAAAATAGAGGAAAAAAAACAATTTTTGTTATTATTTTTTGTACAATCCCATTTTAATTTTAAAATGTTTTTTTAAAATATTGAAGGAGCAAGTTGCTCATTCATGGTCCAATACCGGGTGCCAAACTTAATTAATAATTGAGAGTTCAAACATTCATTTCGAGGCTTTCACTTTGTAAATTAAGTTCTGGGTTACATCAAATTTTAACGATTATTATTGACTAATCAAAATTTAACAAATTTTTAAGAATTATCATAGTATAATACTACGATGATACGTAGTATAACAATTTTTTTGTTTTTTTTTTTGGGAAGGGATGACGATTCTAATTTGTTCAGGTAAAGATGAGAGAATATTGTCAGATCCATTTTAAAGTAATATAATCTGATGTGTTTCCCGAATATATATGAACATGTACTCGAATAAAAATAGGCCACTGAAATTTCTGAGTCATATGGAGTTTCTGAATAAAATTTAATTACAGCAACTAGGATGGATTTAACTGAGGGTTAGAGAACTAATCAAAATTATAACAGCATCCTTAATTTAAAAATGGCTAAGCAAAACAGGACGACAACTACTACTGTCGAGGAGATTGAGCAGCCAAACCCAGCCACGATCTGTTTTCAGCTGGCTTCGAAACAGGGCTGCTTGTTTGGTATGGTGCTTTGGCTGTTATCCTGTTAAATTAACAACGCCATAAGAACAATTAGCATCTTTAATCTTAGAAATCAAGAAGCTTTTATGATTTGATCCTGAAATAAATGCCTACCTATCTTTTCTCTTCTCCAAGAATCTCTGGAGAGAAGCTTTTCTAGCAATTGGTAGATCTGCAGTAGAAAACCAACCATCTATTAGCGAAGATACAAACTTCGAATTTCACTTGTAGAGAGAGAACAAGTGAGAAGACAATTACCGCAAACGACGGGTTTGGGTGGCGGCGGCTGAGTTAGCTCCTGAATCGCTACATTGTCCGAGTTGGGAGGTTGAACCGAACCGCGGGAGCACGACTCAGTTTGGTTCTTTGCCAATTGAGAAACTGTGCTTCCACTGGTTGCTAAGAGCATGACTTCCTTTGCCTTGTCGGCCGGAAAATCGTTGAACACAATCACTTGGCCGCCGTAAAATATCGTCAGCTGGGCTCGGTCGGTCTCTTTAGGAACAGAGGAACCGAAGCCAGATTGTTGAGGGAACAAATCCATGGATCTGAGATTTCCCTGTTTCCCCATGTTTTGGGCGGCAGGAAAATCTCCAGGTTTAGCCATCATTGGAAACAGATTCATTGTATTCCCTGTCTGATTAAACATCTCCGGTTGAGCTGCAATATCAAAATCAAACAAACATTTAATATTTAGTATAAACATGTGAGTCGATTTCGTAAATTTTCACGACAAAATCCAGTACCAGAGCGGCAGAACTGAGGATTTTGTGGATCTACTGATTCTACCCCCCCC
>QANY01006236.1:406754-472839 GCA_003255025.1 Datisca glomerata
CCCCCCCCCCCCCGGCGGAAAAAAAAGAAAAGAAAAGGGAAGAAGAAGAAGAAGAAGAAGAAGAAGAAAAGTAAATCTGAGGTTTGTTCTCTGTTTAGGTTATTAAGGAGACTAACAGTTTATAAAGAAAAAGCACACCAGGTCTTATTTTGTTTTCTTCTTCACAAAGCCATGAAAATGAACAAATTACCAAAACTGGAATCTAAGCCATTAATTATTATGAGCCATAAAAGGCAATCAAGCAATTAAAGATATAGCTATTTCGATTCTTTGTTCAATTTAATTCTTCTAAAAGTTTTGTGAGAATCTAAGGCGAATTCAAAATTAACTTTCCCTTCTCTTTTCTCGTCAACCAAACAGAGCAAAAAACAGCCGAAATACCAAAACTCGCTCCAGTCACCAATTACTTAATGAAAAAAAGAAAACGGAAACAATTATTCTTACCAAGACTGAGATCACCCAAAGAGCCTTTCTCCTTCATATACTGACTCAAAAGCGAACAAGTCTGAGAAAAGGTCGACTTCACCGGCATCCTCTTCCCAAAACATTCCGACGGGGCTGCCATTCTCTAATCAACAAAAACTCACAAAAAATCCCCAAAACTGATGATTAAATTCAAATAAAGTGTCTCTATTTTTGGGCTCGCTCAAGTACAAACTGATTCAGCTTTTTTACTCCGCACCTGCAATTCTTATCCTTGTTTAGATAACATGGGTGGGTCTTCTTCTGTATTGTATGCATATATAGTAAAGGTATTGTTAATATTTGTATTATTATGAGGGTGGGAGAGATAAAGCACGAGGAATATGTGGGAGAAGGGTTGTTTTTTTAAATTCAGTAAAGGTCGTCGGTTTGTTCGTCGTAGCTTCGTGGTCCACGTTATGTTTTTTTTTTCAATTGTCAGATTTGTCATCGATCGCTAATCTGGTCTATTTCTTGCACGTTTCTCTTGCATTCCTTATTGCGGTCTTCAACTTGCTCTTCGTGTTGGATTTATTTACTGTCTTGCCTTGTAGTAGCCGCTAGGCAAGGTTTTCTTTTTGTTTTATTTTATTTTATTTTGATTCTTAACAAAGAAGGCACCCCAAGAAGGACGTGTTTGGGAGTTCCACTATAAATGCCTAAATGAGGTTGCGTCGGAAAAAACAGAATGCACTGGTTTACACATGGCGGGGCTTAGCGAGTGACTTCACACCCTCGATGTACTAGAAGTTTTTTCTTGAGAAAATCAAGATCTCCATTTCTTATCACCGTACACAATCTCAGATGGATAATTAGATGAACTCATAGTCTATTGTATAATGAACGATCAAGATGTATATTGAAAAAAAATATGGACTACTCAAAAGTCATATTTGATATTTGATATGGATTATTCAAAATTATATTTGATAGTTAAAATCTCACAGACTGTCATTTATCATTATCTTCAGAATAACTCATAATCTTGATTTGAGAAATTTAATATTATGTATGAATTCAATGAAACGTGTGACTTTCAGTTAATTACGATATCAACATAATCTCTTTCACTTATAAGTGTGACTAACATACACGTACATCGACTAATTATATTGGATATGTAATGTCTTCAAAAGTTTTGATACACAAATTAAAGTAGATCGCTGGTTTTAACACAAAAAAAAATATAGCCCAAAGATCTCACTAACCTTGATGAAGGTAAAACATGAAAGATAACATACTTTCTAAGATAAGGGCTTTCATCAATGGGTGGGCGTATTCTTATTGCTTTTGCATAATGTATTGGCCAAAATATTAAAACATTGATGTACTTCGATTGTTTTTGCGCAGATCATGTACCTATATAATTCCTTAGCAATTTTAGTCTTTGATTAAAAAAACGTTGCAACGGTTAAACATTTGTTAGTTTTGAAGTCTTTTAACTTAAAAGCTCATTAAATACACATGGGAACACTATTTTACACAGAATTCTTGTAATAATTTTCATAATGTTGACACTTCCTGTGAACAAACTATATAGAATATTGGTATAATAATTTTATGAGCGGTTGACATCTCAAAGAATATCGAGAAGATTCGAGGCATATGAAAAACATTTTCAAAAGATTCGAGGCATATGAAAAGCACTTTAAGGTATTTAAATTTTTTGAATTCTATTATGGCCGGGTCTTACCCGTAAAAATATTGTGCATCTATATCTATCTCTATTCTTTCTATATTTGTGGTTTAAATGAATGATTGAGATTGATGAATATTGGTATCATAATATGTTGCACATATTTGATTAAGATTAAAATTTTGAATTTTAGATATTAACTTATTCACCCTTTTAGATTATATTAGAATCAACGTCATTCACGAAGAAAAGTGTGTATGTTTATGATATATTCATAATCAAATACAAAAAAAATAATAGATAAAAGATATCTTATTGTATGAACACATTTTTATATACAATATTTTTATCTAATTTATTCTTTCAATTATCTGTAATATAAAAAGAATAATTAGAAAAACTAAATTAAGATAAATGTAAGAATCTGATGTAAAAATGCATGAACGCAAGAGTTATTACATGAATAGATACTGCATTTCAAAAGTCATTTCGCATAACATTATATTTCAAAAGTCACATATCAAATGTCATTTTCTAGTTGATATATGTATCTGAATATATTTTTATTTGATGGACAAATAGAATACGCCATATGTATTTCTTAAGGATATTTTAAGATTAGTAGAAATGAAGGTGAACATAATTGTCCAAGAAAATTTATCACATACTTCCACCTTTTAATATAGATTATAGATTTAAGAGTTAACATATAGAGTTTTTCAGAACTAAATTCTAGAAATTCTTAAAATCGAAGTTCGCAACAAAAATTATTCGGCCGTGATAGTAAAATTGTATCATACATAGTTTTTCTTTTATTGAGTAAATTTCACTTACCCATTACGAGCTTCTTTTAAAAATACAATTAGCCTCCTCTTGTTTGAGAAATAAGTAGATCCACCTCTCAGCTTTGCACACTTTTGTACGTTAAACCCTTAATTAACGAATTGGGGGGCAAAGAACATAACCTCTTTGAAATAAGAAGAATAGGATTCATCATCCTTCTTCTTACATTACTTCATCTTACGTGCTTATTTTATCTTTCTTCTTGCCCCTCGAATGAAAGAGCCAATCCAGTCACTTAAATCAGAATTCATTCATGTTTTAAGCCAATTGCATCACAGAATTGTAACCCTAAATTCGGGTAATATAGTGTAATTGAATTTTTAGTTTTCTTTTTCTTTTGTAAATTTATCTTCTTCGTATATACTTTTTCATCTAGTGATGGATAACCATAAAACATTGTTGTGCATTATGTCCATTTTTTATATATTTTTAAAATATTATATTTAGTCATTTTATAGAACTCCTTAATTCTCATGTAATTTTCCGTTAAAGGGTTGGCAAAATCACTATTTGACAAAGTTGAGGGTATAAATCTAAAAATTAAGGTAGTTAAGTGTAATTAAGTCAGATTAATACATCATCGATGTTTTTAAATTGAACATAAAAAAGTGATTTGTTAAACGAGGCAAATGCAAAGATTCTAAAATACCAGTACATTTGTTAGATTATTAAATTTGTTATTAAAAAACATGTTTCGTGGACTTCTTCCTTTTATAATACCAAGTCAATTACGTATGCTTTACCTTTCATTGAAAGTATTGGAGCAGGTTGATTAGGAATAGGTTTACACGTTTTTCACGTGCCAACCTAGTCGGTTTGCTTCTCCAAAATAAATCAGAATAAACTAAAATTTCATTTTTTTAAAACAGAAAATATATATTGGAATTCAATTGTTTCATAAAAAAGGTTGGAATTCGTTAAGCAAAAAATATTGGCTGTATAGCCTCTTTATTTATGATGTGGATATTAATTCCTGTATTAATATGAATTTCTGTTTTGAGAAATTTTATAATTCTTCATCAAAAAGTTAATTTAGATAAGTGTAGCCTTTCGTTTAATGAAAATCTATCTATTGTGAGGAATGATGTTATTTCAAAAATATTTAATATTCAACTTTCTGTTCAAAAAGATTCCTAGTTGTGTTTGCCTATTGATTGGGATAAATCTAAATATACTATATATTCTCTACCTTTAGAGAAAGTGGATAAGAGAACATTCTTGTGAAAACCAGACCGTTTAATCTAAATCGGTCTAAACTGAAATTGATAGGTTTGGATAGTTTTTTTCTTGTGAATGGTTAGTTCGGTCCTCCTTTTAGAAATGACTGAAATTTCAGATCGGTTTAAAATTTTTGTTAATCCTAGACCGGTCTGGCCGTGTGTGTGTATATATATATTAGGGTCTTAGGTTAAATGAAGTCTCCCTCTCACCTCCTCTCTCCTCTCCCTCTCCCTGAGCTCAGACTGCTTAGTCCATCTTGCCTCATCTCGCCTCTCCATCTCCCTCAACTCAGTCCCACTCCCTCAGCTCAGACTGCTCAGTCCTCTCACCTCCCCCTCTTGCATCCTCTCGCCCCTCCCTCTCCCTCAGTAGACAGTCCCACTCGCCTTTCCCTCTCCCTTAGCTCAGTCTCTCTCCCTCTCCCTCTCACGACGTCATACACCTCCTTCTTCGTACAGGTAAGATCGAGGGTTCTTTTGGGTTTTCCATCCATTTGTGAGGATGTCTTGTTGTAGTTATATATTTGATCTTCAAGTATTTAAAACTTGCTTATCTTTGGGATTTAGTGAACACCTTTGAGTAGCATCTCTTTTTAATTTTTTAGTAGCTATGGTTTTGTAAATACCAGACGACTTTTTATCCCAAATGAGGTAACACCTAACTTACTGCTAGCCCGAGGTAGAGATTGCACATGTTACTTGTTGCGAATCTGGGATAACATCAATTGGTTCATGACATTTTAAACTATTACTGAATACTACTAAGTACTAAGTGATTGAACGTAAAAATATTAACATGTCATGTTGATAAACTATCCTGATTTATATTATTGTTTGTGTTTTATTAGATGTCTACTGGAACTCAAAAGAAAAACCCTGATGATGCAGTAATTAATGATGGCTCTTCACTGCCACCATACCTGCAGAAGGTAAGAGAACATACAATCGAGTCTCTTATGGTGTTTGAAATAATTTTGTAAGAGTCGAAACTGGTGATCTTAATGATGAGAGAGCTATTTGTAATCATTGTAATCGTACATTCACATGTGTTAGTGCTTGTATGTGGAATCATCTGAAAAGATGTAAGAAGAATCCTAATAGGTTTGATGATCCTAAGAAAAAACTTTTATTTCTTAATATTAATCAGTCTAATCCTAATAGTAGTAGTGATTGAGCTGCTGATAATACTTGTACAATATCTACTACTATATTTAATGATGAGAAGTGTATGATGTTGCTTGCTATGATGATCATTAAAGATGAATTAACGTTTAGTGTGGTATGGGTGAAGGATTTAGGGAATTTTGTCGGGGCATGCAACCAAAGCTTGTTTTTCCTAGCCGGATAACAAT
Organism: Datisca glomerata; assembly: GCA_003255025.1. Classification (NCBI taxonomy): domain Eukaryota; kingdom Viridiplantae; phylum Streptophyta; class Magnoliopsida; order Cucurbitales; family Datiscaceae; genus Datisca; species Datisca glomerata. The sequence continues at coordinate 412,268 of QANY01006236.1, forward strand.
AGCTAGAGATTGTTTTAAGGGGTTTGTGTGGGAGAAAGAAAAGTTAAAAAAATGCATTGTCAAGTAAAAATCAAAGATTATGTCTAACCACTGATATATGGACATCAATGCAAAATCTTAATTACATGGTACTTACTGCCCACTTTATTGACTCTGGTTAAGTATTACATAAAATAATCATTAACTTTTATCCAATTGCTAGTCATAAGGGAGAGTCGAGTAGTATGGCTATTGAGCAATGTTTGCTTGAATGTGGTATTGAAAGGGTTTTCACGGTCATCGTTGATAATGCAAGTGCCAATGATGGTGCAATCACTTATTTGAAAACATCTATAAGAAATTGGAAGGGCATGTGTTGGATGGTGAGTTTATGCATGTTAGATGTTGTGCACATATTCTTAACCTTATTGTGCGTGCTAGTTTGAAGGATGTTCATGACTCTGTCACTAGAATTCGTAGTGCAGTCAAATATGTGAGGTCATCTCCTACACAGTTTTAAAAGTTTATCTTCTAGTAGTCTGGTGTCTCTAGATGTTCATACTAGGTGGAATTCCACTTATTTGATGTTGGAGTCGGTTGAAATGCTTCAAAAAGCATTTAAGAGGCTTGGAGAACAAGAAGCGTATTATTTATTAGAGTTCCATGGAGATGAGAAACTTTGTCTTCCAGGGGATGAAGATTGAGATAATGCTCGAGTGATTATCAAGTTTTTGAAAGCTTTCTACAAAATAACATTAAGGCTTTCCAGGACCTCGAATGTTGCATCTCATAGATATGTTCATGAGGTTTTTTTTTTATTGAAAACTTGATTAAGAGATATTCTTCATCTGACAATGTTCTTTTGGAAAAAAATGGCAAGTAATATGAGGACCAAACATGACAAGTATCAGGGAGGCTAAAAAAAGGCCTTATTTGTTGTTTGCTGTTGTCATTCTTGATCCTCGCTTTAAAATGATATTTGTGTCACATGCATATGATATGTTGTATGATCTTGACCTTGCCTGTGAATTGAGAAGGAAAATGACTTCGACGTTTGATAGAATATTTGAGGAATACAGACCTAAGGTTACTTCAAGTCAACCAATGTCATTTGTTGATCAATCATCTCAATCTGAGATAGCTGAAAATGATGGTGAAGATGATTTTAGTTTGGCCTCTACATTTTCAAAACAGCCGTGCAAGGAAAATAGCCTAGAGGTTAAGTAAGAGATTTATAAATATTTAGTAAAGCCATGTTTAAACCCAAATATTGAGTTGGATCTTCTTAATTGGTGGAAAATAAACTCTTCAAGATATGAGGTTCTTAGCCTTATAGCTAGAGATGTCTTGGTGATTCCTATCTTTACAGTTGCATCCGAGTCAGCCTTCAGTACAAGATGTCGAATATTAGATCCATTTCGTAGTTCATTGGCTGTGAAAATATGTCTTGGCGATTCCTATCTCCACAGTTGCATCTGAGTCAGCCTTCAGTGCAAGTGGTTGAATATTAGATCCATTTCGTAGTTCATTGGCTGCGAAAACTGTTGAATCTCTTATATGTGCACAAAATTGGATTCTGAGTAAACTTGTGCATATTAATCTCAATGAGACATTACAAAAGATTGTGGAAATAGATGAAGGCAACTCATTTAAATATTGCTATTTATATTTTTTTTACATGCTTTTGAACTTATTATCTTCATGTTTCTGAACTCATTGTTTTCATGTGAATAGAATGTATCAAGTTGCAAGAGGAGGTTGCATTACCATTTCAGGATGTGATTGAAGCCTGGAGATGAATAAACTTATATGTTTTGTTGTGTTTCTTATTTACTTTTTTTTTATATATATGAATGTTGGATATTATTATTTGTATTTTAGAGTTTGAATGTTAGATACTAGTACTTTGAACTTTGAATATTTTTAAATGTTGGATATTAGTACTTTGAAGTTTGGATGTGGGGAACTCTTAGCAAAAATTTATCTTTATAAATGATATATTTCTTATAAAAAAGGTATTTGGTCATTTAAGTTTGTCCGAACCGACCGTTGAATCTCGGTCTGGTTGGTCCAGATTTTTTTCTTAGTTTTATGACCGACCGTTGAACACCCCTAACGAAAAGATAATTTGTCATCTGTTGGAGACAAGAAAATGTTATTTCCGATGAGTACTTTTAAACTTCTTAAGAAAGTTTGTTATTATAACGCTCTGATTCCCAATGGTTAAACATACTTGAAATTTCAAAATCAAAAATTCTCCAATTCAATTAAAACCCTAATTTGAGAAAATCACCAAATTGAAAACCCTAATTTTACCCTAATTTTAACCTTAAATAGCGGACGCATAAAAATTATTTTAAAATAATATTAACTTATCACCAAATTGAAAACCCTAATTTTACCCTAATTTCAACCTTAAATAGCGGAACATAAAAATTATTCTAAAATAATATTAACTTATTAAACTGAAATAAATGATTCATTAAACTGTAATAAAGTGAAGCACGAAAATCCGTATGGCATAAAAGATTAAACATGAATATTCATAAAATATCTGAAATAACCGAAGTCAATTGAAGTCATAATTAAACTTAGAAATCATAATCACGCTTGCTATGACAGTCCCTCACTCCTGCTGCTCACCATCATCTGCAACACAATCATCTATGGAGGATGGGTATTAAAAATATTCAGTAAGTAAATTCACATACTAATGAGTTTCACATGACATAAATATAAACATATAACTCATGCAAATTTATTTCACACGTTCATTGGTCACATAAAATACTTGTAATAACACACCAATTTCATGGTTAACATATAGCTCGAACTTGTACTTATACATGCCAATACTTATACTTGCTTGATTATAATTTGAGTAGACATATCCCTCAATTAACAACCTAATCAGAACTGCTCGCAACTTGAACTTGTAACATGAATGTGAACATGGCAGATTGGGTGTCCTGAAACTTGATGTCACTTAAAGTTATCTGAACTTTAATGACGCTAACATGAACATGGTGGCACCCAACCGTATAACTTGATAACATGACGTAGACAATCTGGTTACTTGATAACCAAGAGACATGACTAAGTCTACTTATTGTTTACTTAACACTTTACTTGAATTAATATTCATAATTCATATTATCACATATACATGGGTAAACATATAACTTGTTTATGAACATAAACGATATAACTATTACATGTATAACCCAAAATATAATCATATATAACATAATAAATAATTTCATCGTGATATGAAAAATAAATAAAACACTTGATCATAAGATAGAACATAAACAAATAATAAAATAATTTCACATTATATATTCTACACTTATAACGTATAAACCGAATTATTATGTAAATTCACAAACCTGGATTCGCTACTAATTAAATTCAGCAACTATTTAATGACCTGAAATTCAAGGATCCCAGATCACAACAAATTCATATAATATCTACAATTATTTAATTAACTAAGCGAGGTTGGGAACATGTGGAATCCACATCAGGTGTAAATTATCAAATGGTTTAAAATGGTTCAACAAGGTTCAGGTGGTTTGAACTGGTTCGGTTATGCTATTTTGGTCTGGTCAGGTTGAACTGGTCTGGTTTGATCGAGCCAGTTTCGCTTGGTCTGGTCTGACTGAACCGGTTCATCCGGGTCTGAATGAACTGGTCTGGTTCAGGTAAATTGATTCAAGTGAAGGGGAAATAGAAAAGGGAGACGAAGAAGATGGAGACGAAGAAGAGGGGGGGGAGAGAGAGAGAAAGACGCAACAAGGGGGGGCAAATGAGAGAGAGAGACAGAACATAGAGGGGAAGGAGACGAAGAAGAGGGCGGGAGAGGGAGAGAGAGAGAGAGAGAGAGAGAGAGAGAGAGACGCAACAGAGAGGGGGAAGAGAGAGAGATAGAAAAGAGATGGGGAGATGAAGGAGAGAGAGAGAGAGACAAAACAGAGAGGGGGAGATGAAGGAGAGAGAGATAGAACAGAGACGGGGAGACGAAGGAGAGAGAAAGACAAAACAGAGAGGGGGAAAGAGAGAGACAAAACAAAGAGAAAAGAAATGAGAACATGAAAATTACCCAATTGAAGCTTGCAGGCGGCGATACGATGACGATGCCAAAAGAATGTAAATTGCTGGAAATGAAGAACCAAAATTTCAGAGAGAGAGAAGAGGAAACGAGAAAGAAAATAGGAGAAAGAAAATAAAGGAAACAAGAAATCACTTACAAAGATCAATGTTAGAGGGCTGCCCAAGTTGAAACGAAGAAGAAGGTGAAGAACAGAGAGGCTTCGATGGGGAAGAAAAAATGTAAAATAGAGAGGAAAGCAGTTGCAGGGGAGGATTCGTGAAGAAGAAAGTAGAGAACAAGAGGGATTTAAAGAGCATTAGATTATTTGGGAGTTTCACACCAAGGAAACGGTTATGTTTCCTGTAAAAATAGAGGAAAAATGGGGAGTTACGTGGGTAAGCTAGAGATAAAAGCAAGGAGAGATTTGGGGAAGATGAAGGAGAGAGAAGACGTGTGAGGGAAACAAATTGGGTTAACTTAATGTGTAAGTGAGTGCATATGTGTGAGTGAAAGTTTGAATTACAAAAATAACCCTTATAAACTTCACGGGTATTACAGTTATAATCTTCAAATTGACATTGTGAGATTCTAGTATGGATGTCAATGGGGCGGACAACCTTTCCCATCCTCATCCAACCTTATTATGTCCACGTGCCCCTTTGACTCTTTCATTTCTTTTATATTTTCGATAACTATTTTTGTATGATACTTATTATTGATTTATAGTGTATCATTTGTAGATTAGGACATAGTCTATTGGTAATTATCTTTTTTAAGAGAGATTCTGAGTTCAAATCTCACTATCTCCAATTTGACAATGCCTATATTTTTTAGTTACTTTTTTATTTGTGTTTCATACTAACTTTTGGCATTGAATTTTCTTAACTTATTTATGTACCAAATTACTTACTTTTAAGTTTTATATGATTTCTTTTACTCAAATTTTTGGTCTAAAAGTACATTTATTTTACTTCTTATCGTTGATTACTTTTTGTTGGTTATTTTTATTTCATTATACAATTATTCTTTTAAATGCATAACTTATTTTGACATTTTAATTTACTAACATAATCTTATATATATATATANAATGAGTAAAGAAAGTAATATAAAAATGACTAAATTTAACGAATTGAATTTAATCTTCTTTAATATAAAAAATGACATGACAAAATTAGTAATTTATAATTAGAATATAATCAAATTTCATAATATATATATAATACGGATAGTTGTGTAATTAAAAATGAATATATTGCAATATTTTAGTATTTAATTAGTTAGATAACTATAACCTAATAAAAAATATTTTTTTATGATAATTTAACTCAGAAATATAATTTTCAGATAAATTATGTTATAAAACATTAATTAATTATAAAATTAACCGGTTAGTTACTTAAATCTTGAAAATATATTTAATTAAGTGCTTTTATATTTTTTGACAAAAAAGTGCTTTTATGTTATGTTTAGGCATGTATTTAATTAAGTCAATCGTTTTGTATATTTTGCTTAATTAAGTTAGGAGGTCAGATGGTCGTGTGTTTGAAATAATTTTTTTTTACAATCATTAAGTATTTTGGATATTTAATTGTTATTAAGAATATAATTAATAAAATGTGTCATATGTCCATATTCTACTTTAATTATTTTTTATATTCATACAAAATATTTAATATATTATAAATAATAAATAACTAAATTGATAGTCATAAAGGTTGAATTATATTCTTTAATTAATTTATATATTTATATATGTGTTGTGAATTTTAATATGAAAAGAATATTTTGTTATTCTGAAATTATAAAATTATTTATTGTATTCTATGATATGCTGTAGTTTTCTCTTTTTATTTTTCTGTTCATTTTTGTCTAGAAAATAGTTTTTTTAGCTTAAAAATTCATTTTGTTTGTGATATAAGAATTTTAATCTCAATAGTTTTTAACGAAAACTCAAAAGAAAAAAATTTAGTTTAGTGTGAGCCTAGATATATCACATGGATGCACAATTTGTTTTTCTTCACTACTAAATAAAGCGCTAAAATAAACCCAGTATAAGTCTTACGAAAAAAAATAAACCCAAGATGTAAAAACTTAACACGAGTATGAGAGATTAATTTTAGGGTCATAATAGAGTGCAAAAATGGCTCATTTCCTTCAAACGAAAGAGTTCAATATATATAAATGTAAAGAAAATGCATGAAGTTTATATGAAATGTCCTATCTTAATTAATTGCTAACTAATTATATGAGGGTAGGAGATATCAATAGATGGCTCTAAAATCAATCGATGGCTTTAAAATGTAGGGGTGTGCACGGTTTGGTCCGGTCGGTTAGTAAGACATTTTTATAATCGAATCGAATTCACCAGTTACCTAAAATATCAAACCGAACCTAACCGGTGTAACCAAAAGAACTGAACCGAATGAAACCGAAATAATCAATTCGATTACTTGTAACTGATTCGGCTACCATCATAAATTTTTTAGAAAAAATAGTAAAAATCATTAGATTGAAAATATCAACACCAAGACAATTAATATATATATGTCTAATTAATAATTTTATCTAATTTTTAATAATACATGTCTAATTTGTGTTTAAATTATTAAGTTTTTAATAATTTATGTCTAATTTATATATGCATATTAAAAAATGGTTGTAATCAGTTCGAACCGATTAAATGTTTATTGTAAAATATAATCGAACTAAAAGTTCAGTTACTTAAATTAACCGAACTTATTATAATTATCATAGAAAAGAATCGACCGAACCGATTCGGTTCGGTTAGCACACTCCTACTAAAATGGGTGTTGTTAGTGGCTTAGTTATAACTAAATTGATCTTTCCTATTTCTATTCTTCTAATTCAATTCTTAATAATCAAATTTAATTAATTGAGAAACACATACACAATAAAACTTTATATAGTTAGTTTTACTTGGATCAATACAATTAAAACAAACTCCCATATAGTCTAAAATTTCACCCTCTATATTCTAATGCTATCATCTTAATCATATCCAAATTTATTACCGTGAAAATTCAATATGCGCATAAAATAATTCTGACCGATGAAACTCTTTGATGCATCAGTGATAAAAGTTTAATAACTGCCATCTCCACCCATGTATTTTGGGTTCTCTGAATTTACTTATGTAGTAGGCTTTAATGGTAAAACGTTTATGGCATTTGATTAAGATAAAAAGATTTTATGGGAAAATTTTAAATTATTTATGTTGTTAATTGTTCATTTTATTATCTTATCATATTTATTTTATTTTATCAACTTCCTGATATAATAACAATAAAAAATAGTGATTCTAAAAATGGAATATCTTAAAATAATTTATGATAAATGAATACGTGAGTTTTAGAAAAAAAATTTCTATAAATTTAACATCTACGTTATTATGTCAAATGATGTCCAAAAAGTAAAATATTGAATCTGTCACGACTTGTATTATAAGGTATGCTAGTCAAATCAATGTACATGGTCACTAGAAGAATCTACTCCATATTTTATATAGAAAAGTATAAAGACGACGTCAGTTTGAGAGACAACGGCGTTAAGTTGTCGGGTTGCGCACGTGGTGTCCGGCTTGCGACAATGCAATTATGCGGACATGACATGCCCCATGCGCATGGCTTTCATGTCACTTATGATTTATTTATTATGAAACTACAAGCTAAAAAAAGAGGCAAAAAAGCAAACAAAATCCGACATTGGATGTCTGTTCAACGATTTACAGTCTGACACGTCAAAAACTTATCGAAGGCAAGTTTCGCGTGATGATTTTGGAGATTTTCCATGCTCCAAAGTAAGAAGCAAGTTGAACGGAAAAGGTCGAAACAATGTTATTTTACAGAAAAATAATATTTAAAAAACTTTGTTCAATAAGTCAATTTAGTGTATAGTTTCTGAAAGATTTTTAAAAAACTGAGATTTAAAAGTATCAAACACTTTGTTATCTCATCACGATATATAGTTTTAATTAATTGATCTTAAACAGTTAATAAAAAATAGTAAAGCATATATTTTTACAATGAAACATGTGAACAATACCTTTTAAAAACAATTTTGTTTTTATTGTATTGATCATAAAAGTCAATGCATGAACATAGTTTATTCATGAATTTTTCATCTAGACATACCTAATGGATCCATTCGTTCTGATCAGATCCTTATGATTATTTATCTATAACCGTCAAGTCAAGTGACAAGATTTGGATGAACTCTTACCATTTTAGGAATGAATTAGGGGCATACAACTTGATAGGTTTAGGATGACGCTCGTTGTGTCGGTCCGCCGCCATGACCTTCTCAGTAGGTTTTAGATGCGCCATCCTCTCATTGAGTATGGACCTAGAGACACCTGGCAGCGTCCTATACGTTGGCCTTACATACACTTCGTTGATTGACCATAATAAAATTAGGTTTCCCCCTCTTTTTATATAAATGGGCTTAACACTCCTATTTGGGGGGGGGATATACTTTAACATTTCACACACATTTGGGAGCTCTCGATTCATCTCCCTCTCCTTGGCAATCCCAAGGAGGTGCGTTTGCCGGTGGTTGTCATCGTCTAGACCACTAAGAATGCTCATCCTTTCCTCCACGCTAGACCTCCATGTTCCTAAGACTTTTTTGATGACCAGACGACTCTCCGTTCATGACCTGATGCGATTCGGAATCCATCCCCGAAACAATGGCTACTCCACTGGGGAGTGGTCTGCCGGAAGAGGGCCGTTGTGAAGGAATATGGATGAGTTATCCATTTTCCAGATTCAGATTTCGAATTTCAAAATCTGAAATTTCATATTTGAATTTTTTTTGAAAAAAAATCAAGCATAGCATGAGAGATCGACGAGAGAGATGACTGCCGCGGAGCATAGCCGGCGACTACCCAACGAAAATGCTCTTCACGACGTCAGATATGCTCTGGAGAAGGACATCCGCATCAAACACGGCCGCCGGAATCAATGCAAATGATGAAGAAACCTGCTCCATTCCTGATCTCTAAATCTTAGATCTACGTCAAGTGAAGCATTTTCAGGTTTCAAAACACCCATAAAAGGATTCAGGAGGGATTTTATATTAATTTCAAGGTGTTTGCGGTCAAAAAGGGCCGCCGGAGACACCCGCACGCGCTGTCGCCGGCGGTTGCTTCATCCTTACCCACGTTGCAGGTTCCAGGTTGACCTACCCAGACCATGCAGCTGTCAGGTGGACAAAAAGCCCAACTGCACGGCCCAGAAGATGCATGCTCAACCCATTTTGTGACTCGAAACCCGCGACTGATCTGCGCTTGTTGTAATCCGCACGCGACCCGTTACTGCCCTATATCCCAGGCGTGACGCGCTGCACTCTTTTGGACTGTTGCTTTTGGGTCAAGCCCAAATTCTTCATGACCTTGGCAGATTTATCCACTAGCAAGACTATAAAAAAGTCTTGAAAATGAGTGGCACATTATGCAAACAAATGAAGGACTTCAAATTGCAAGCTACATATTTATTTTTAAATTACTGCTTTGCCTTTAAATACATATTTTATTGTTCAAAATAGAATTTAATGATTGCATGAGCTTATCGTATAGTGTCTTAAATAATATATTTACACGGTTGTTCAAGCATATTAAATAATTAGTAGAAATTAATTTTACATTAATTATGTGAGGCATAATTAATTAGCTCCTCATGATTAAATTTCATCTCTCTCGAATGTAATTATAGAAATTACATTCGTCATGTTTCAGATCATCTATCTTGGATAATTTGATAACTTGACCCTATTGTGGATAATATGAGATTATCATCAATGTTACAAATCATATACAAACCGAATTGACTCCTTGTTAATAATTTAATATGCATCGGCCAAGTATGTTTAAGTACTAATTAGGTAATATCAAATTCATGTCAAACTTTTATGATAAAAATGTTTAATTGATTCTTGTGCATTAGCAATACTTTGGCGTACTATCATTCTTATCAACACTTTGTGCTTTATTCATATTTCAATAATCCAAATGAATTATCAAGACTAAAATGCTGTATGCATTTTATCTACCGAAAGCATGTTTAGAGTTTGATACCTTAAGAGCTTATATTTGATTTGGCCAGTTTTCTGATACAATCATTTTATTAGAAGTGCTAAAAAATAGCTTGAACTTATATCGTCATTCATAACGCGTGCTTAACTGCCTATAATTTGTTGGAGCAGCACTCTCGTGCATATATGATTATCTTTATGCGAGTTGAATGTGCATCTAGATTGTATTAAATTTACAAGTCGAGCATGTTTATATAAGAAAAAATATACATGTTTTTATGCTTTAATCTCTTTTATTAATTTACATATTTGATTAACACATTTTATATCATATATGTTTTTAAATTATATTTGATCTGACATTTGCTTCAAGGGTTTGGCACTTGTTACGCCTAATTCACTCTGTCATCATGGGCATATATTTTCCTTCACATATGAGGACTTTTTGGATAGAACAAATTATGAGGATTTATTGACTTGTTTATTATCTGGTCGTGAAAATTATGGATTTATTCATTTTACATGTCAACTCTCCAAAGAGATTTCTAGATTTATTAATCAAGTTATCACGGGAATTTTTTGGACTTAATATTGAGCTTTATCAATCGACTTATTATGCGGGTTTCCTTAACTGATTATCTGACCATCTTGAGGGGATTGCTGGATTTATCATCTGACCTATCATGAGTATTCATGGATTTATCAACCCAATTATTGTAAGTATTTATGAAATTATTTATTATTTACATTGTCTGATGATCTCTGTCACATCAATATGAATCACACCTAAAGGGGGATCTAGTATGCATATGAGGATTTCTAGATATATATTTTCTATTCTATACTGGCTCATAGTCTCTACGTCATTATTGACTTAGTCATGAAAAAAAATGACATTTATTTAAGTTTCGGGAAGAGGGGAAAATATCAATATATACATATTCCCTGTAACGTATTCTACATTATCATTTCTGTTTGAAAAATCTGCTCTCACAACCAGTTTTCTATTTTACTGGGAGATTCTCCTTCTGACCAATAATCGAGACAACAAGAATATAGACTTGTTTTCGACGAGAATTTTATCGTCCATGGCTACATTATCATTGTGAAAAAGGTTTCCGACCTCCTCTAAGTGTGTCAGTAATACCACATAGTGAAAATATTTTTCATGTTGGTTCTACACACCCATGTTAATAGGAAATAACCATGTCCGGTGCCACAAATAGAGTATTCCAAGACGATTGCTACCTCAGTGATAATAAAATCACCTTAATATGCAGGTCGATGATTCATCCCTAAGTGCACCCGAGGTAACGAAAAAATTACCACGAGGGGTGACTCAGGACTGTTGACCAAAAATCACCAATAAGTGCATCCGAGGTAACGACAAAATTACCACAAGGGGTGAGTTAGGACCGTTGAGTAAAAATTACCACTAAATGCATATGAGGTAACGACAAAATTACCATGACGGGTGACTTAGGATTGTTGAGTACAAATCACTGCTAAGTGTACCCATTATAGGTAACTTAGGATTATCGACAAGAAAAAAATTGTCATTAAGCGCACTTGAGATGATAAAAAACTTGTTACGAAGGATGACTTAGAACTGAAAGATGTTTAGCATCGTAATTTTTACTACAACTTTTGTAGTTATCAAAATGAACCAAAAATTATGATGGGTTTGTTATCCTGGAACGCATCTAAGACGTTTTAGTAAAGATTGTTTTTGAAAAGCATTTAAAATGTTTCAACAAAGATTGTTCCTGAAACGCATTTAAGATGTTTCAGGAAAGATTGTTCCTGAAATGTGTTTAAGTCATTTCAACAAAGTTTGTTCCTGAAACTCATTTAATACGTTTCAGCGAAGATTGTTCCTGAAATGCGTTTAAGACGTTTCAAGGAAGATCGGTCCTAAAACGCATTTAAGACATTTCAGCAAAGATTGTTCCTGAAAAGCATTTAAGACATTTCAACAAAGATTGAACCCGAAACACGTTTAATATGTTTCAGTCAAGATTTTTCCTTAAACGCATTTAAGACGTTGCAACAAAGATTGTTCATGAAAAGCTTTTAAGACGTTTCAGCGAGTTTATTCTTGAAACGCGTTTAAGATGTTTCAGCGAAGATTATTCTTGTATTGCATCTAAGATGTTTCAGTAAAGATTGTTCTTGAAACGCGTTTAAGACGTTTCAACAGAAATTATTCTTGGAACACATTTAAGACATTTCAACGAAGTTTGTTCTCGAAACGCACTTAAGACGTTTTAGTGAAGATTATTCCTGGAACGCGCTTGAAATGTTTCAGTAGAGTAAGACCCTAGGATGCATTTAAGACGTTCAGTAAAGTTTGTTCCTGAAATGTAGTAGAAACATTTCAGCAAGGGTAGTTGGGCAAAATTTAGCTGTTGTTCCAAATTCCTTCAAAGTGAAACTTGGCCGCCATAACGTGTTTGAAATACATAAGTTGTTTTAACTGCTTATTTTGCTCGTTACCATAGAATATGACCGTTGCCGCGTGGATTAAATCTAACTTAGAGATTTATTATGAATGTGCTCATGTTAGCAGTCGTATGTAAAAGCGACGTATGTGCAAAGTAGGGATGGGTATATAACCCTTTAAGGATGGCCATTACAGAAAGTTCAATATGCACGTGGATCCTTAGGCAACTTGATTATATATTTTTTGTACATGTGTGCGCCTTCTTAGGCAGTATCATGCAGGTTCCTACGTGTGTGCACTCTCATAAGTCGAATAGAAGACACTCTAGCATGTGCATTTACCGCCGAGCCATTTCTTGATGAACTTCACCCTGGTTAATTGTCTCAATATTGGAAACCAATGGTACGGTTGCTCATGATTTTAATGAATTATCTCTTGAAATGATTAGGAATACATCATTGAGTTGTATCTATCATACACGAAAATAATGTGAGTAGATAATGTTGCATGACTCTATTCACTTGTCATGATACTTTGGTATTTCGACGCACATTATGAACATGCATATGCTATATATACTACCATGTACTCACTCATGCTTACATTGAAATTTAAGGTTATGCATTGCTAGTGTGTGTGTATATATATACATATGTATATATTGTTTCAGTTAGTCATCCTTTCGTGAAGGCCAGCACAATCAAATTCTTTATTGAAAAAGACTTACCTAACCAAATACTTCTTGCAACTCTTACTGGAGGCTAAATGAAAGCGATTGGTACATTATCACATCCAACTGGGGGCTACAACAACAAAGATAACCTTACATGATTGATTCAGTAAATAAAAATTAATCATGACAATTGAACATCTCACAATTCGGTGGCTAATCAAGTAAGATCACAGCACACACCGAGACTATTTACAAGTTCAAGTGCTACACATTTGAACTTGCACAAGGGGCTAATGTTTATACATAAATTTTCCATCCTGGACATACCTAATGGGTCCACCCGCCCTGATCGGACCCCTGTGATTATTTACCTACAATCGTCAAGTCAAGCAAGACTTGGATGGACCCTTACCGCCTTGGGAATGAATATAAAGCATACGGCTTGGTAGGTTTAGGATGAGGTTCGTTGTGTCGGTCCGCCGTCACGAGACCTCCTCAGTAGGTTTTAGATGCGTCATCCCCTCATTAAGGATGAACCTAGAGACACGTGGCAATGTCCTCAACGCTGGCCTTACATACACTTGACAATCGTTGATTGGCCATCATAAAATTAGGGTTTCTCCCTCTTTCTATATAAATGGGCTTAACACTCTTATTAAGGGAGGAGATATACTTTTACATTTAACACGCGCATTTGGGGGCTCTCTCTCCCTCTCCCTCTCCTTGGTAACTCCAATGAGGTGCATTTGCCGGCAGTCGTCACCGTATTTTCCTCCACGTTAGACCTCTATATTCTCAAGGCTTTTTCGATGACTAGATGACTTTCCATTCATGACCCGATATGGTTCAAAATCCATCCCCGATACAAACATAATAATACCAAATACTACTAGAAATATGATTATACAAATTCTTATTAGAAAAATTATATTCTAAGCTATTGATACGACCCATTGATAGTGACATTGATTTTTATCTTTATGTCATATTTTAGGGATCATGATCCTAATCTATTCCATGAACAAGAGAGGATCTTGTTACATCTCAGTCGTCCCCTGGAAGAATTGACAGCACAAATATAACCTAAAAGGCAAAAATGAAAAAAAGATAACAAGTAAAAAATTCATCTCCACGATTGCGCTGAGGTGATGGTGACCGTTCAGTTTAGAATAGACTTGTACACGATTTTTTCAGTGAGGGAAGAATCGATTACGAATGAACATAACTAATGAAATTTGAGTGAGTAAAAAGAATGAGAACTTAAGAGCTTAGGTTGGCTGCATTGATTGATTTTTCTGAGGTAATTCACACCCATATTTATACATGAATTTTACAATAAAGATTACAACAAATTCCCCATATTCCGTAGATGATAAAAGGGAACTGATAAGCTTCTAAAAAGAATATTCCTGGATTAGATCCCTTTCTTAACCGCCTGATAGATCCGACGATTATCGTTCCTTCTTTCCCCTGCATTGAATCTTCGGTTCAGATCTTGCCACGTGTAGGGTATGATTTTATCTGTTCATTATCTCGCCATTACACTCAATGAAGTTTCATTCGTTAAGGTGTAATGATTGTCTCCTCTGTTGTCATGTCTTCCATTTTCGTTAATCGTGTCATGATATGATTAGATGTCCTACAATAAAAGCCTTGCTGATATACTCCTCGAAAATGCATAACTTGGCTCCCTGGGTGACCATTTGTTTGTTTGTTTGCTGCGACTTATCATTCCTCTTCATTGCTACACCTTCCCATTTTTAACTGACATCCATCAGAAACACGCGACGCGATTTCTAAATCTTTATTTTGACTGAGCACTCCTTCTTTTTCTGCCAGTTGACACCTCCTCACTTTCTTTTGATGTTCGTGGTCTATGTAAGGTCAATCTTACTCCATTTTCCCTCACTTTCCATCTTCATTCTCGTAAGTTCCTCTCTTTCTTTTTTCTTCTCTTTGCCTTTTCTGCTTTTAACTTTTCCGAGTGCCATGGAGGACGATACCATTTTTAAGCCTACGGTCCCCTTAGTCAGGAACCTAGAGGAATTCGTGCAGTTTATGGACTACTACCGAGAAGCATTCCCTCGATGTCATTTCTGCTCTAGGAAAGAGTACATCCACTAGAGTCCCGTGTAGAGCTTCTTATCAAATTACCTTTAGTCTGATGTATATAATGTTAAGTCTTAGACTCCCATTTTCCCCATTCTTTCAAAAATTATTTTCTATCTTTGGTCTGGCCCCCTCTTAGTTTACCCTAAGTTCTTATAGGGTACTTCTTCATTCTAAAGCCATGAATAAGAGATACAATTTAGGTTTAGGAGTAGATGAGCTTCAGTGTTGTTATGTTGCTCAACACCAAAATGAGAGTTATTATCTTTCCCCTCGCCCATCGGAAAAAAAAGGTCATCTGATAATCAAAATCCTGAAGGGAGACAAAGGCTGAAATGGGACACATTGCTAATCGGCGGTGATGGTGCTCGATAATTCCCATAAATTGGGCAATTTTCAGTAAGTCACCGGAGCTCCGGTTTTGTATTTATTTTTTCAATTTCTTTCTTCGCTTTTTCTTCATATTTCCAATTTCTAACAAACCATTTTATTTTGCAGAAAAGCAGGCTAAAAAGAAACATTTCTCAACAAGGGAACTTAAAGAAAGAATAACTGGTGCTTTCCATTATCCGGAGCAGGAGTGGTACCAACTTCTTGACCCGAGGAGAGAGGTTAGCGTAGCCTTTTGTTCCGGATACCTTCTGCCATCTTCTTCTGAACTCCTGAGAGATATTTCTATTCCTTTTTTCATTTGATTTCTGGTGATTCTGCTTTGGGTTCTTATGGGTCAAAGGATTCGCGAGAAGAGGAAGAGTTAGAAAATTTATTCTAAAGGGCTACTGAGAGTGCATAAATGGAAAAGCATCTCTGTTGTAACTTGTTTGGCAATATTGACGGCAGAAGGAATTTTTACTCGAGAACGGACACATCCATCTCCTCTCAAGCCCCGCCTGTTCCTCCATCTTCTCCCACTCCCCGTGTTGAGGATGAGGGCCCTTCGGAGTGCTCAATGACTCGTCCCTAAACTCCCCCATCAACTATTCAACAGAAGCCAACTCCCGTTACTGCTTTTGATTCTCAAGGGAGGGATGAAGACTCTGCTCTTGGGAAGTGGATGAGGTATTCCAGTGCCCCTCCCATTCTAGTATCGGTCAATTTTCTAAATGACCCTTGATCTGCTCACATCGTGCTCTGCGGAATCTAATCTGAGACTGATGCGGTGGTGACCCGTGGTGTTGGTGTCTGTAATCTTCTTTGTTAGCTAAGCCATGATCTAATGAGGGTATAGTTTTCCTTTCTTCTCATTTATCTTCACATTTTTTTCTCCCGTTTACTAACACTTAACTTTTTCATCTATCTCATTCTTTAGGCTGTTGTTCATCATAATGCTCTTCAAGAGCATTACCATTCATGTGAAAACACCATGTTCAACATGAAAAAAGAAGTAGTTGAATGCCATGGTGTCCTTGATCTCCTTAAGGTAAAAAATGAATGGCTAAAGAATAGTGAAGCCAAACTCCAGGGAACCGTGGAAAAATTGGCGTAAGATGTAGCTGCAACAGTGTGGGAGCGTCAAAAGCTCCAAGAGTCTATAAAGACAGTCGAGGATTCACTGGCGGCAGTCGAGCTAGCTAGAGCCCAAGCACAACAGAAGGAAAAGCAAATGGGGGAAGAATTTCAGGCTCTATTTGATGAGGCGGAACAAATGTCTATAGCCTCGGCTTTAAAGATGGCTCAGGGAACCTTCCTCCCAAGATGCCGCTTGTTGATACTTCTTCTGCTCAGGCTGAAATGAATGCCTATACTGAAGATATTGCAGTCAATACTTTTGAGCCTACTGGTGAGACAATCATTGTTGACCCTGCTCCAACTACTAAGAACAATGATGTCGAGGCCGCTGCTGAAGAGGAGGAGTTCATAGTATCTTTGACTCTTTTTTCATTCCTGCACTGCATTTTGGTTTCTCTCTTTTTTTAGCACCATTTGTACATTTACGTTTATCAATGAAAATTATATATTGTTGAATCTTACTTTTGTTGTACCCTGTTCTTTCATTGAACAATTAGTGAAACTGAAAAAAAAATTTCCACTGAAAAGAACTTACAATAATTTAAGCTAAAGCTTATGAAATCTATTTACAAAGATAATATTATCCGTTCTATAGGAATTACAGTGATTTCCAATTTTAGCCGGATCCATTTTTTACACTGGATCTCTCTTCGTCTTTCCCGAAGAATAGATCAATAGCCTCCCACTTTTTTCATGGTCCGTTCTCAAGAACCTACTTTGCTTTGGTCCATTTTTTGAGGAATGTATGCTCTTTGTATTGTCGCCTTTTGAAACTGATCCGTTGATAGCTTCTGATCACATTCTTACTTTAGAGAATCGATCTTATGAATTTTCCATTTTCGATGACGTTCCCTTATTTCCACTTGAGAGTAGAACTTACGAATTGCCTGCTCCCAAGGACTTGCACCCTTATTTCCTTCTGTGGGGTATGACTTATGAATTGTCTGCTCCCAAGGACTTGTGCCCTTATTTCTTCCTAAGCGTTAGACTTATGAATTACACACTCCAAATGACTTGCGCCATTATTACCTTATAAGAGTAGGGCTTATGAATTGCACGCTCCCGAGGACTTGCGCCCTTATTTTCTTATGAGAATAAGACTTATGAATTGACCGCTCCCAAGGACTTGCACCCTTCTTTCTGAGAGCAGAACTTATGAATTACCGCTCTCAAGAACTTACACCCTTATTTTCTTTTGAGAGTATGACTTATGAACTGCCCGCTTACAAGGACTTACTCCCTTATTTCCTTCTGAGCGTAGGACTTATGGATTACCCGCACCCAATGACCTACACCTTTATTTCCTTATGAGAGTAGGACTTATGAATTACCCGCTCCCAATGACCTACACCTTTGTTTCCTCATGAGAGTAGGATTTATGAATTACATACTCCTAAATTCACCCTCTGTGTGATTAGGGTTGTGTCAACACACTTAGGGAGGCAACCCTAATGCTATCCCTTATATAATAATCTTGGAATTTTCACATATACCCCATACATGTGTAATTTTTGAAATTCACCGTCATAATCCATAATTGTCAAAAATTGTATCTCTCACTAAAGTCAATATTGTGTTCAAATTCATCAACCTATAATTGATAAATTTAAATTGATCTCCATCATTAATTAATGTATCTTATTTATTAATTATCCAATAATAAATTAAGGTTCAAGAAATACACATTAGCTCAAAACACATTTTGGTGCAACTGATGTTGTTTCTTCTAGTCTTGTCCTCATGAGTTACTGCAGAGGCTGAATGGACCCATATGAATAAAGCTATAGGATTCAAATACCCGACGAATTTATCCCTATAAATTGCCGACTTATTTAATCCTGAAATCGTAGGACTCCACTATAGGTTCCATCCCTAATCAACTCTCGATTCATGCGCGTAACATTTTATGTTGGTGTAAATAAATACTTTTATTTCACTGTCCATAGAATATTTTAACATATTACCCATCATGAATATCAATAACAAGAGAGAGATGCAAAATTACATTTTACCCCTCTTGTTATTATTTTCTTAACTCTTTTATTGACTATGAATAAAAAAGACATAATAGTAAATTGTCTAGTACAATTCCCCATGTGTTATTCAATCATACAATTCATCGAGTACCTGACCAGGTTAATTTATTCACACACCCATCAATAAAACATAAGGTGATATTGTTGCATTTTACAATCTAACCACAAATTTTCATATTTGTGAATCATGCAACTTCAACATAGTCGAATCACGATCCCAACAATTGAGGTATTGTCCAGCAATTCAAACTCACTCTTTTGGCATATCGAAGATTGTAACTAACTAGGACAAGTTTCGTATTCACCTCAAGATTAAGATAATTATGAAAATACCCTTAAGGTGTAACAATTAGATTTAGAGCTAGATAAATGACTTTACTCCAAACTAATTTGTTACTGGTCTATTCAACATGTACCACAACATGCCTATGTCAACCATTAGAGTTCCACTCCCATGTCCCAAGACCGGCATCATTTGGTTCAGCCTAACAGTCATAATTGGTCTCGATTGCCTAGTCTATCCTAAGACTGTGAATAACATTCTGAACTATTTCAGAAGAGTTTGTTTGGAAGACCACTCAGTCTTTACTCTTCTTACATTGATAATAGTTCCAGGAGTTGAGTTAATTATAAACACATTTTAATTAATAGAAAAACTTTCTTCATTCATTAAATTCAGGAATACAAAATGTCAGACAAATAACTAAATATTCATAAATAGTTATTATAGCCTACTTTATAAACATAATTCCGACAATCTCTCACTTGGACTAAAGTAGGCGTGTACAATCTCGTATCACCATTCCCTCCAGATGACCATAAAAGACTTTACTGCTTAAAGTCTTCATAAATGGATCTACAAGGTTGTTAACCGTTGATATGTGTGTAACTATAATATCTCCATACTGAACAATCTCTTTTATTAGGTGATACTTACGCTCTATGTGTTTGGATCTTTTGTGGCTCCTTGGTTCCTTCGAATTCGTCACAGCCCCACTGTTATCGCAATAAAGTGTCATGGGCTTCTCAGCTTCTAGAACAACTTTCAGAATCTTCAAGAACTTTCTAAGTCAAAAAGCCTCTTTAGCAGTCTTATAAGCTGCCATATATCAGCTTCCATGATAGAATAAGTAATGCAAGACTACTTGATACTTCTCCATATAACTGCTCCACCGTTCAGGATGAACACTGATCCTGAAGTGGACCTCCTAGAATCCTTGTCTGCTTGGAAATCAGAATCAATGTACCTCGTCATATTCAGGTCAGTACCTGAATTACCAAGCAAGTACTTTCTTATTCTCTTAAGATACTTAAGGATATGCATGACGACATTCCAATGCTCGATTCTAGGATTAGATGGGAAACGGCTCACCACGCTCATTGCATAGTAAATGTCTGGCCTAGTGCAAAGCATCGCATACATGACACTTTTTATGACTGAGGCATAAAGAACCTTTCTCATGTCTTCCTCTTCTTGAGGAGTCTTGGCAGACTGCTCCTTGAAAAGGTTGAATCCATACCTGAAAGGAAGATATCTCTTCTTGGAGTCTTGTATACACAAGCGATCTGTCACCTTATCAATATAAGATGCTTAAGACAGTACAAATTGTCTATTTTTCTGATCCTAAAATATCTGAATACCTAGAACAAATGCAGCTTCTCCAAGAGCCTTCATATCAAATTTCTACACGAGCCAAATCTTGACATTAGATAATTTTCTTACATAATTCCCAATGAGTAGAATATCATCTACGAGAAAAATCATTTTCTCTTTGTTTATCAACTTATACACACAGTGTTCGTCCATTAACTGTTTAAAACCATAGTTCTTAACAGTTTCACCGAATTTAATATTCCACGACCGTAATGCTTGCTTAAGTCCATAAATAGACTTCAACAGTTCACAAACGTTGCCCTCTTGGCCGTTATCCATGAACCCGTATGTTGAGCTACATAAATACTCTCTTCAAGCTTGTCATTCAGAAAAATAGCCTTGAGGTCCATCAGCCATATTTTATAATTGAAGGCAGCATCAATGGACAAGAGGATTCAGATGGATTTAAGCATGGCTAAAATTGAGAAGGTATCCTCATAGTCTATACATTCCTTTAGAGTGTAACCCTTGGCTACTAGCCTAGTGTTGAATGTCTCCACATTTTCATCAGGACCTCTATTTTTCTTATAGACCCATTCACACCCTACTGGTTTTACCCTTCAGAAGGATCTACAAGTTATCAGACTCCATTTGAGTACATCGAATGTATCTCAACGTTCATGACTTCTTGCCATAGGTTTGCTTCAGGACCAACCATGACCTACGAGTAGGAGACATGTTCATCATGATTGTTATATGAGACTACTATTAAGGCATCTCCGTAAGACATGTACATGTCAAGCTGTCTCACGACCTTGTCACTACGTCGAGGCTCCATATGCTCTTGCCCCAGTTATAGTTTATCTATCCATTATTGATTCAGAAACAATTTCTGATTGGGGAGTCGGTGTCCTCCCACTCAATAACTCCTCTATCACAAAAGTTCTTCTCGGCTTTATACTTCTTATATAATCTTCTTCAAGAAAATGTGCATTCGTGCTTACGAATGTTTTCTTGTCAATTGGACTATAAAAGACATGGCCATTTGTTTCTTTAGGATATCCTACAAACATGTATAATTCTGATCGACTGACCAACTTGCATGTCTTCTGTTTCAGAACATGTGCTGGGCACCTCCATCTTCTAAAGTGGTTAACGAATGACTTTCGTCCGTTTTATCTTTCATATGGCGTGCCAGGCACCGTCTTCGACGAAACTTGGTTCAGAATGTATGATATTGTTTTGAAAGCATATCCCCAGAACGAATCTGGGAGGGATGGGTAACTCATCATGGTTCTAACCATATCCATCAAAGTTTGATTCATTCTCTCTAACACACAATTCTGTTCTAGGATGCAAGGTGTTATAAATTGAGAAAGAATACACTATTCCTTAAGAAAGTCTTCGAACTCTCCTGGCAAGTGCACTCCACCACGATCATATTGTAGCGTTTTGATTTGTTTCTCTAATTGCTTTTTAACCATAAAATTGTACTCTTTGAA
The DNA here is from genome assembly GCA_003255025.1 of Datisca glomerata. NCBI lineage: Eukaryota > Viridiplantae > Streptophyta > Magnoliopsida > Cucurbitales > Datiscaceae > Datisca > Datisca glomerata. The sequence goes on from QANY01006236.1 coordinate 434,257, forward strand.
CTTTTCAAAGGTTTCAGACTTTTGGTGCATTAGTTAAACATGTCCAAAACTTGAGTAGTCATCAGTGAAGGTTACAAAGTATTCATAACCTCCTCTTGCTTGGATATTCAATGGCGCACATACATCACTATGTACAAGTTTGAGGCATTGAGTGGCTCTTTCACCCTTCGCTGAAAAGTGTCTCGTGGTTACTTTGCCTTATATACGTGATTCACATGTGGGTAGTGATCTCAAACTTAAATTTTACAATGGACCATCATTTGCAAGTATTTTTATCCTGCCCAGGCTAATGTGATCAAGACGTAAGTGCCAGGATTGTTAAACTCCCGATCCGGTTTGTAGGATTTTATGATTCTACAATCCTGTCTAACCCACACGATGTGATTCATAGGTAGAATCTTAAAGTGGGAGGATCTTACGATCCTACTATATTTTTTTTTATCTTGGATTGGTAGGATTTTACGACCCTACTACGATCTTAAGATCCCACTAACCATAATTATGTAAGATATTGATAAAAAAATAATATAAAGTTCAATCTATTCAATTTTTAAGTTGTTATTTATTTATTTAAATTATATTTAGTAAAATAGTGAAATTTACTGTTATTTAACTGACTATTTTCAAGACTTTTAATATGTAGTTTGGTAAATTATTTTTTTTCATAATATTACTAGTACATAGTAGGATCTTACGATCCATGATTCGATCCTACGATTCAATTCGCGAGACCAGTCCATGATCCTAGGTAGGATCACGATTCTGACAACCTTGGTAAGTGCCACAAATGGGTTAGATCGGTTGAGTCAGATTTCAACCTTTTACTATCCCTTTGTAAATCAGTATTTACTTCAGTGTCACATATCATTAGAACTATTAATTTTATGTAAAATAGTTTATTTTTCAAACCCGCAGTTGTAACAAAGTAGTTGTTTCTAAAAATACCAATATCTTTATCAATGAAATCCAAACTGAATCCTTGTCAATTAAACTAGTTACTGAAATAAGGTTCTTCCAAAAAATCGGGATATAATAAACATCATGTAAAACTATAAAATTATTATCAAATGACAATTTAATAGTTCCTATAAATACGACCGATACCAATACTCTATTTTCCTAACAAAAGCTGAACTCGCTCTCATCAAGCCCTCTGATTTCCTAGAACCCCTGTAGGGAACAACAAAAATTGTTAGTGGCTGCAGAGTCTACAATTCACGAAAAAGTAGAGTCAACCACATAACGTGCATCAGTAACAAGTATTATACCTTTAGATCTCAACATCTTGAGAAAGTCTGGGCAGTTGTGTTTCCAATGGCCATCCGCTCCACAATGATGAAACTTGTCTTTCGACTTGTCCACTTTTGTAGTGCCCTTATCTTTCACACCTTTCGAGTTTTGCTTCTTAGCCTTCTTCAGACCTCTGTTATATTTCTTTTTTTGTGCCAGAGGTGGAAGGATTGCTTTAAGTAAAGTTTACCTCTCCAGTCTTCCTCTTGTCCTTCAGAGACGTGATCTTAGCAGCTTGCAGTTCCTTTATTAGCTCAGGAAGTGAGTGCCTCAACTTATTCATCGAATAATTAAGTTTGAATTTCTCAAAAGTGTTAGGCAGAGTCTCAAGAATCATATCAACTTGTGTCTCGCCATCTACCTCAGCATCTATGATCTCCATCTCATTTAGATCACTAATGATCATCATTATATATTCTCTGATAGGAGTTTCAGGTTTCATCCTGCAGTTCAAGAGTTTTGTACACCATCCTGTTTGGCTTGACGACATTGATCTCTGGACATTTCAGTGATGTTCAACATCATATCAGTGGCGATTTCTATGTTCTGATATTATTGTTGCAACATATTGCTAACAAAAGCCAAGATGTAACATCTGGCGATCTTATCAGAATGCAGTCAAGAAGCATAAGCATCATTTTTCTCTTGAGTCGATTCAACAATAGGCTTTAGGGGACAAATGGGTGGTGAGCATGAACTTGTGCTTTTCTACCGTTAGTACGATATCAAGATTATGTTTTCAATCCATGCAATTTTCACCAGTAAGTTTGTTCATGTTTAAGATAGTTGAGAGAGGGGATAACGACATGATTACTGAAAAGAATAAATAAAGTGCTGTAAATAAATAATTAATTATTTAGGAAAGTATGACGGATGATGCAAATATGTAAACATTTAAAAATCTAATAAAAAATATTTCTGTCATGATGTTACGATCAACAACGATAGCTTGTCTCATCTAAGGACAACACCCAAGTTACCTCCTATCGCATCGAGACTCATCTCGTTTGGTTAATGCATCTCAAGATGTCACTACATCTAGCTTAACTAATCACCAATGGTTTTGGTCACCTTCGCCCCATTGACTAGCCCATATGAGGGATTCAAATGTACTTTGGTCTAAGTGTTTAATCAACGCATCGACTTTAAAGGTTTTTATGAACTAACAGTCCGTCTAGGAACGATCCTGCCTCACCACTTCCTTTACCAGTCTTAGCTTCTTAAGCAACTCGATGATTCAAAGCGACACAATTCTCAAGCTCCTCCTACTGAAGAGAGGACCGTAAGGGTGACTCTAAACTATTCATTATGCTACGATCAAGTTTGCATTAGGGACATTGGGAACGTTTCAACAGAAACGACCTTCCCACTTAGTTTTTTGAAAAAAAAAATGTATTTTTGGTTGTTTTTCAAAAACATAACTTTTTATTAATTTGAAAAACATGTTTAAAAATTATAAATATTTAATATTTAAATCCCAATTTAAAATTTATAAGTTATAAAATTCGCATTGTATTTAAACTATAACCATTATAAATTAAACTACAATGATGCATGTACATGCTGCATGAGATTTTGATATTGGGATATCTTTAGTTCTATATGATATGTTATATGACGATACAAGAATAATAATAAATCATCCATTCAAAATTAACCTCCATATTGACTCATTTCTAATTATAACCCATAAAAGAATAATAAATAAATTACAACTAATTTATAAACTAATCTTCATGGAGTCAGTAATTTCCTCATTTCCCTTCAGAAAATCTCACCACTTTGTAACTCTTTACAACAACACAACCCCATTTTAAAAATCAATTCTCAATTTAAGTTTTAATTTTCTAACAATTTTACTTTGATAAATCAATTACCAAGTAAATAAAACAATTGATTTGTTTTTAAGAACAATTTATAAAATAAATTTAAATTAATTAGTGTTGAAAAATGACCAAATTAAATAAAAATATTATTTAGGGACTGGATTTAGGATTTCCTAAACTTAAAAAATTTCAAAACCACAAGATTTCCCAAACCCTAAAGTTTCCAAAACCCAATGGCTTCCTAAATCCATATGTTTCCAAAATCTAAAAATTTCCAAAACCCAAATGGTTTTCTAAATCCATAGGTTTCCAAAACCAATTAGGTAACCATCTGTGCAAGGCATGGCAGCAAGTGGAAGGAGGCAACGACAGCAACGTCAGCGACCAGTGACGACATCGGTGGTGGCTTTCGACGGTGACTTTTCGAGGCGGCGGTGAATTTTATGGAATTTAAAAATACAACTTTTGAAATGAATATAAATTACATAAAATCTTATGCCTCAAATTTGGTGTACATCAATTCTAAAATTAAAAAACAAAACTCCTAGAGTCAATAGATCGAGATCCATTCATAAAACACATTCAAAATAATTCTGAATCTATCATTAAAAAATATGTCAATATCACAACATCCAACGATACATATGTTTAATTACATAATATGTATAATAAAGAAATCAAGGCTTTGATACCAATTGTTGGATCGAGTTTTAAAAATTTGAGGAAAAATCATTGAACCATGAACGGTTTGTGGGCGGAATATAAAAGTTTTTTACACCAGTCAATTTAATCATATTAAATATTAAAACCATACATCTGATTATGCATACAAAGTTAAACGTATTCAAAACAAGTAGAAATGATTTATACATTTACGTTGTATCAGAAACTTTCTGAATTGGTGAAATCCTTATTAAATGCTTCGCGTTCTTCGATCTTCAAATCCAAGACTTCAATTAGCCTTCATATCAACATTCACTCGTTGGATTCAGAAGTATATTTCACAAGGACGACATTAGGAACTGTGTGTGAGCTTTTTTTTCTTCCTCTAGGAATTTGGCGGCAACAGTAGGAAGGGGAGAGAGAAACATTTTTCTATTCTTTGTGATTAGAGTAGTGTCAACATACTTAGAGAGGCAACCCTAATGCCATCCCCTATATAATAATTTTAAAATTTTCACACGTACCCCATATATGTGTAATTTATGAAATTCACCCCCATAAATCAATAATTGTCGAAAATTGCATCTCCTATTAAAGTCAATATTGTATCCAAATTCATCAACCCCACATTGATAAATTTAAAATTATCTCCACCAATTAATTAATTAATTTATATTATCTACTAATTATCCAATAATTTGAAAATAATAATTAACTAATTTGACATCAATTAATTTTTATTCACTAATTAAATGACAACACCCATCATATATGAGTTCAGAAAATACACCTCGGCCCAAAACACATTTTGGTCCAACTGATGTTGTTTCTTCTTATCCTGTCCTCATTAGCTACTTTTAAGACCGAATAACCTCACATGAATAAAATAATATGATTCAAATACTCGACGAATTTATCTCTATAAATTCTTGATCTATTTAATCCTGACATCGCATGACTTCACTATAGGTTCAATCCAGAATCAACTCTCGATTCATGCGCGCTACATTTTTTGTTGGTGCAAATAAGTACTTTTATTTCACGGTCCACATAATATTTTAACATATTAACCTTCGTGAATATCAGTAACAAGAGCGAGATATAAAATTACCACTTTACCCCTCTTGTTATTATTTCCTTAACTCATTTATTGAATGTGAATAAGAAAGACATAATAGTGAACTATCTCATACAATTCCCCATGTCTTATTCAAGGATATACTTCATCGAGTACCCGATCAGGTTAATTTATTCACACACTCATCAAAGCATAAGGTGATATTGTTGTATTTTACAGTCTAACCATAAATTTTCATATCTGTGTATCACGCAACTCCAACATAGTTGAATCACAATCCCAACAGTCAAGGTATTCTCTGACAATTCAAACTCACTCATTTGGCCTATCAAATATCGTAACTAACTAGGTCAAGTTTCGTATTCACCACAGGATTAAGGTTATTATGAAAATACCCTTAAGATTTAATAATTAGATTGAGAGCTAGATAAACGGTTTTACTCTAAACTAATTTGTCATTGGTCTATTCAACATGTTCTACAACATGCTAGGTCAACCGTTAGAGTCCCCACTCCTATGCCCCAAGACCTACATCATTTGGTTCAACCTTAACAGTCATAATCTCGATTGCCCAGTCGATCCTAAGACTATGAATAATGTTCTGAACTATTTCAGAAGAGTTTGTCTGGAAGACTCCTCAATTTTTACTCTTCTTACGTTGACAATAGTTTCAAGACTTGAGTAAAGTATAAACACATTTTAATTAATATAAAAATTTTCATTCATTCACACATTTTAAACTATGGATATCTACTTCTTGAAGAATTTCAGAGAACTCAATTTGGAACTATCGAGCAAAAGTTATGACAAATTTTGTGAAGGTTGTTTGAGAAAGCAGAATATGCAGAATGGTCAATTTCAAAAATTAAATTGTATTTGATGGAAGCCAACTATGGTGAATCTTACATCATCGGAAAGATATAAAAGTCTACTTATTGGAGAATTTACATAATTCAATTTGGAGATTTCGATCAAAAGACATGGAAAGCATATTATGTAGAATGATCAAATTCATTAATTAAACTGTACCGACTGGAAGCCAATTACATGACAAATTATATATCATTGCAAGCATATGAAAATCAACTTCTTGTAGAATTTCATAGAATTCAATTTGGAACTTTTGATCAAAACTTATGGCATGATAATGTGCAGACTGCTTACAAAATAAATACTTGGCGTCAACTTTCTCTCTTCTTCAACAACGATGGAAATTAGGGGGTGAGTCCTTGAGAGCAGGCAGTTCGTAAGTCATGTTCTCTAAAGGAACTAACGGTGTAAGTCCTTAGGAGGGACAGTTGATAAGTCCTACTCTCAGAAGGAACTAAGGGCGTGAGTTCTTGGGATGGGCAACTCATAAGTCCTACTATCAGAAGGAACTAAGTGCGTGAGTCCTTGAGATGGGTAATTCATAAGTCCTACTGTCAGAAGGAACTAAGGGTGTGAGTCCTTGAGAGGGGCAACTCATAAGTCATACTTTCATAAGGAACTAAGGGCATGAGTCATTGGGAGGAGAAATTCATAAATCTTACTCTCAGAAAGAACTAATGGTGTAAGTCCTTGGAAGGGGAAATTCATAAGTCCTACTCTCATAAAAAACTAATTACGTGAGTCCTTGGGAGGGGAAATTCATAAGTCCTACTCTCAGAATGAACTAATGGTATAAGTCCTTGCGAGGGACAGTTAATAAGTCCTACTCTCAGCCTAAGTCATTGGAAGCGACTACATACACCGTTCTTAGAAGGAAATAAAAAAGGGGTCATGGTTCTACAGAAGGAGCATAAGTCCTTTTGAATGTTTACGAACATTGTTCTCAGAAGGAAGTAAAAATGTGGTTATGTTTATTTATTTGAACCTAAGTCCTCATCTCAAAAGAAAATGGGCAGTTCGTAAGTCCCTCTCAAAGTGAAAATGGGGTCATGGTTCTCTGAAGGAGCCTAAGTCCTTGAGAGTGTCGACGTACACCGTTCTTAAAATGGGAAGTTTGAAAGAACGAAAAAGGAAACATCCTCGGACTTTAGAATGGAAAAATGAAATGTCTTCAAAATGGGAAAGTCTGAAGAATAGAAAAAGAAATGTCTTCAGAATGGAAAATGAACATTTTCAGAATTGGAAAGTCTGGAGATGGGAAAAGGAAATGTCTTTAGAACACAAAAAAAGAAATGTATTTAGAATGGAAAAGGAAAAATCTTCAGAAAAGGAAAGTCTAAAGATGAGAAAAGGAAATGTCTTCAGAACACGGAAAAGGAAATGTCTTAGAACATAAAAGGAAATGTCTTAAGAATGGAAAAATTTTCAGAACAAAAATAAGAAGTTAAGGGAAGAACTTCAGAAAAGAAAAGAAGTTGAGGAAAGAATTTAAGGAAAAAAAGAAGTTGAGGAAAGAACTTCAGAAAAAGAAGTTGAGGAAAGAACTTCATCAAAGAAAAGAAGTTGAGGAAAAACTTCAAAATAGAAAAAAGTTGAGGAAATAACTTCATAGCAGAAAAGAAAAGTAGTTGAGGAAAGAACTTCAAAGATGAGAAAAGATAGACTGAGCTGAATAAAGAAAAGCCGAGAAAAGAAAAGATCAATAAAGAAAAACTGAGTAAAGAAAAAGCCAGTAAAGAAAAGTCAAGGAAGGCAACGGTTCAACGTTTTAGATTTGGAAGGCCAGGAGTAAAGGAAAAAGAAGTGAGAAAAGGAAAGAAAAAGCTAAGAGCAGAAAAAGAAAAATGAAAAGGAGAAATGGAGAAATAGGAAATAAAAAAATACAAAGCGGAGGAAAAGAAAGGAAACAGGAAAAACTCTATCGATGAGCTGATAGTAAATTGAAACAGAGCCATGGTTCCACGGAATAAGCCTAAGTCTTTGGGAATGTCTACGGACGCTGTTCTGAGAAGGAAATAAAAATGATACCATGGTTCTTTATTTGAACTTAAGTCCTCATCTCATAAGAAAATGACAGTTCGTAATTCCTTTTCTCATAATGAAGACGGGACTATGGTTCTTTATTTGAACCTAAGTCATTGATGAAGCATGTATATCATAAGGAATTAAAGTCTTATCCTCGGGAATAGATTTCACAAAAGAACATAGTTTTCTCAAGATAAGTGCAAACCAAAAGTTTCCTAAGTATTTAAGAACTAATTTCATTGAAAGCTTAAAGTCGGCACAATACCAGATTTTGATCCACAAATTTTGCCAAGTCTTTGAATGAAGTACAGTAAAAGGGAGTTCAATAGAAGAAAAATTGTGTAAACAAAGTAATTCATGTTAATCGAAGCAGAAGTATAAAAGAAAAATATGAAATGAGAGAAGGAAAAAGAAAAAAAGGAAGCAGAAGAAATTCTACCAACAATTGCGGAACATCAAACTCAAACTCATGCGATGTAATTATGAAACGGTACACTCACTCCTTACTCATCTCAATAAATTATTATGTTATTGTACAACATTCTTGTAACAGATCTTAACGTACAAGAGAAGAAAAATGAAAATGAAGAAACAGGAAAAACTCTATCCATGAGTTTGAAGTGAAACAAACAAAATAAGTAACAGCAAACAAAGAAGAAGCAATCATCATCAACATCAAACTGATAAAAAAATTGCTCGACAACTGCAAAGCATTTGTAAATAGGAACAAAAAAACGTAATGGGAGAAAGAAAAAGAGAAACCACCACTGACAACGGACAACTAAAAAAAGGAAACGAAAATATGATAAGTCCATAACAGCTTCAAAAGCTAAACCTAGACCAGAAGGTAATGCTGAGCCCAGACCAGAAGGTAGAACAAAGCTCATACCAGAAAGCTCAGAAGTTCATGACGTGAAAGTTTTAGGAGCTTAACTTAGACTAGAAAGCTCAAACCCGAACGCCGAGAGCTTTGACATTTCAGAAAAAAAAAGTCAGAACTTCAGAATTAAGGAAAGAACTTCAAAGAAAAAATTCTTATCCAAAGATTATTACTTCACTTCAAGTAAGAGAAGTAATACATATATATAGATGTCTATGAGGTCCCAATGAATCTAATGTCAAAGATCGAGGAATCAATCATTACACCCGAATGAAGAGGGACTTCATCAAGTGTAATGTGAGCAAATGAACATGAATAATTCTCGATATTCGACCATTTCAGCGGAAAAGAAAACTAATTAAAGCAAATGCCACAGAATCATTATGGTAATAGTTAAATTTTTCATGTTGGCAGATCTGAAGATGATGATCTGGAGCTACTCGCCTAACCAAGATAGCTGAAGTATAAAAGTCGCATAGGGAGTCACGAAAGCCAGAGAAGCCAATCGAGGGAATCATGATCGTGGCAAAGTTGGTAGCAATCATTACAACCATCATATTCACCACACTACGATAATTTAAATTCAAATAGTTGTTAATACTAATAAGCAAGGTGTACAGGCAAAATTTGATGTGACACGTGATCAGATCTAGACCAAAGACACCATCGAGGAGAAGATAGAACGAGAACCTTAGGATCAACTAGGCGGTTATGAAGAATAGACCAATTAGAAAAAAGTACATGTATTGTCGACGTGACAATCCAAGAAAAATTTAATCAAGACCATTAGATTGTTCAGACGGTCCAGATATACTAAGTTGTTAATGCTGATAAGCTAGATCTCAAGGAATATTCTGTTGATCTTATTTTTAGATAGAATTAGATAAGTTGTATCGGATTCTATGTAACCGATTGAAAACCTATAAATAAAGGCAAGATATAACTCCAAACATAATACAACAACCCTCAACAATCATGAGAAACAAGCTGACTATGCAGCTTGCATTATCCTTGTAAACCATTTATCCATAATGAAATACTATCAAAATCTCCCCGTGGTTTTTCTTCTCTTTAAGGGTTTTTCATGTAAATCATGGTGTTGTTATTCTCTCATTCTCTCTTTTAATTATTTTCTATATTCTTAAAACCGTGAATTTTTCCCTTACACACATATAATTAATTAATAAAGATTGTACATATATACCTAACGAATTTAATTTCCATATCTAAATACGGTGGCTCATCCAACACTAATGCCGAATAAAACATATAATGAATCAGAAGTATTTTGACGTTTGATCAAAGTACTAACATTTTTGTATAAAAAAAGCCCTAGTATTTTTTTGTCAAATGGTCAAAGAACTAGTATTGAAAACGAATCATTTTTCATGTGAATAATCATTTTTCAAGTAGTAATGTGAGGGAAAATGTTAGGTGGTTATATGTAAAATGTGCTAAAATTCGGGTTGAGCAGTGAAATTTATTTACCTATTTCCAACTATACAAGAAGTTGCACCTGATTAATTTTATGTACTCTGACGTTAGCGATTAGTTAAATCTTTTATAGCATTGAATGCGATCGAATTACTGACTTATGAGAAACAAATTTAAGGTTCGATCAGTTGAGCTACACTTCAAGATCATATAAAATCTTTTCAAGAACAAAAAAATAGCAACTAGTACTTTTGTCATTAACGGTTCGATATTATTGCCGTACTAAAATTTCAGTTCGGTTCGATTTTCACAAAAAAATAAATAACAGAACCGAACTGTAAATACCCTCATGCAAACAACTAAATTACACTATTAGAAAAATATTTTAATAGAATGACATATTGAAATAAAGTGATCTAAATTTTTCAAGAAGTTGATCTAATCTATATAAAAAATTTCAATTTGTAAAAGAATAGATTTTAAAACCTAGATACTAATTCATAAGAATCTTGCAAGAAAGTAGATATGAAAAAGATGGAGTCCCTTTTTTTTCTTTTCTGGTATTTATCTTAAATTTTTTTAAAAATTTCCTATAGTAAATTCAAGTTCCATTACAAATAATTATTTGATTTCTTCAATCAATAAGATTTTTGTCCAATTCTATCTTAATCTGTAGATCTGGTTAATTTTAATGAAAACCATTAAGAAAAGCCTCTTCCTTCATTTTCCCTTTTTTATGATATCATTTTATTTTCTAAGCCATGGTATAATAAATATCCGCTTACATTATTTTGTAGTTTTTCTGATGAACTAAATATTAAAGTTCAATTACCAACGCTGAACAATAAACTGAACAAAATTTCTCTAACTTCCAATAAAAGAGAGATTTAATAGACAAAAAGAAGAAGGTATACAATTATATTATTTTAATTGCTAATTGTTTTAGGAAGAAGAAAATCACTATAAAAATAAAAAAGATGAAAAAAAAAGTTTAACCGATGATCTTTATGATAACACATTGATATCCAAGTAAATTATTTAATATCACCACCAATCATCAATCAATTCCAAGAATGTAAAATACACCTAATTCTTGTAAATATAAAAATAAAAATATATTGAAGATTGAGGAAGTAAATAAATGGTGGATGAAATGTATGACAACCCACCTAATTTTTATATGTTGAAGAGATAAAAAGTTAATGCATTAAATTTTAATTCTATTCAGAGCAAAGAGAAACGAAACAAACTACAATGAAGTTGGCGTTGAAAAGTTTATAATAGCTAAGGAAATTTCTGTTTTATATTTACTTTTTTTTAACGATCGGTTGATATTACTATATGAACGTAAATAGAATTAAAAAAGAGTGTCTCAGTTAAAAAAACCTACTCGGAACCTTTTATTGTTTACATTTAATCTATGATTTTTATTGATTTTTTATGTAAATTGATCAACAGAATAACATACGGTTTTTAATTTTTAACTACAAATATCATACTCTAAACTAAAAAATATGGTAAGAATTATATGAATTTTTTTTTTTCAGATTTACATATCAAAATAAAATTAGTTTAACTACTTAACAATTCAAGTAAAAATAAAATTAGTTAAACTAAAAAATGGTAAGAATCAAAATACTCTAACTAAAAATATCATATTTTTTGTGGATACTTAATATAGTTTGTCAATTTAATTATATCGAATATATACAATTTGATTAGATTCATGCTATAAATAAGTATTATATCATAATATTTGCAGATTATAATATTAAGTAAGATGTTTGGCCTACACATACAATTAACGATCAATTAATAAATAGGCTTTGTAATTTATTCTTAATTAAAATATTTTCCATAATTATAATTAATTGTCAATTAACAACATTTATTTTATTTTCTATTTGATTAATTATAAAATAATCAATGTTATCTAGTGCAAGAGAGTAAATGAATAATGACACACGTCACAATAAAAATTATGGAACAATGACACATGGCATAATGAGAAGCTTACATACCCAACTTTATATGTACTAGTCAATACACATATGCGATGGACATGTATTTGAATATATTATATTCGTAATTATGATTGTTACTCATAATCATGTTTGTTTATGTGAATTAAAAAGATATGCATGCATCCCCATATTATATATTTTTTAATTTATGTAGTAAAATTAAGACAATGTTATATTGTTATTATTTTCTTTCTTGATATATTATTATTCAATGAAATTATAGAAAACATCATGTATTTTTTAAAAGAAGAGTATATAGTAAAATTGTGGCCAACAAAATTAAAAAAAGGTGCATTATTAATTGTAAAAAATCTATTTCATATTCTATTTTAAACTTAATCTTAATTGTTTTGTTAAAAAAATATTTTTTATTAATAAAATTTGTGTGATTATATAAAATACTAGAAATACTAACATATAAAATATAACATAACTAAAGCTTTTAAAAATATGTTGTAATGTAATTATATTTTGAAATACACTATTTAAAGTTTTATAACAATAATTCACTTTCCTTGAACATTTATAAATTATTAGAAAGCTATAGCTTTTTCTATTACTTTTTAAATAACATGTTTCAATTTCAATCAAAATTATCAAATTAAAATTAACCTAAAGTTTATTTATTAATTGTTTAGTATTCTTTCAAAATCATTAAATAGGTGAATGAATTTCAAAAATTAATGCATATTTTCAATTTATTATAGTTATAAAAGTAAACAATTATTTAATGTCACATGTAAATCATAAGATTATTTTGAGTAATGTAATATAATAAGTGGACAAAATTAAAATGATTCTCATATCTTTTCACTTTTAATATATATATATATATGATCCTTTGTTCATCATCGCCTGCGTTTTGTTCCTTATTTGGGTTGAAACAAGTATTTTGACTAGTGTGGAAAACCAGTAGAGGTGATCTGAAAATGAGCTTGGCATTGCTGCCTTTTCCATCTGGACAATATATGTTTCTTTGTTATTTTAGCTTTTGCATAAAGAAAAATACAGATGAAAAAACTAATGGAGACTAGCAGATGGACTATGTTGGTCTATTCATATCAAAATTGAAAGTTAATGGATTGAATCTAGTAAAATTAAAAGTTAGTGAACTATTTTGGTCTATTTATGAAAGTTAATGGACTAAAAATCAAATAGTTTTCTCTTGGGGGGGGGGGGGGGGGGGGGNGGGGGGCAATTTAGCCGTTATATCCATACTACTTGTCCTAGCGGAAGGGAAGAGTAACTACTGTTGCCTATTTGTCTGGCTGTTATCTTTTCTCCTCTATTCTCAGCTCTAAATACAATCACAAGATTCACAAACCCTATCTTTTATTATCCAATTTCGAAGGAGTAAATGCATTTGTAAGAGAAGCTTTGACAAGCTACCAGACATTGAAAAAGCTTCAACTCTAATAATATCCATGGCACTTGCCATTTCCTCCACTGCTCTCTCGAGCCTCCCGCCAAGGTAATGCCAAAATCGCAGTTCATATTCTTTTAAAAAAGTACTTCTGATTGTAACGATTTAGAACCTTAAAAGCTAGAATTTATATATGCGTTGATGATTTGATGCTGATTCTGATTTTTTCTCTTTAATTAGGGAATTCTCCAAAACATTTTTGCTCGGAAAAACCATTACATGCTTACAGGGACGAACTGTCCGAGTAAATGCCACAAAGGGGGTTTCAAGTGTTTGTGAACCACTTCCTCCGGATAGGCCATTGTGGTTCCCTGGTAGTACACCTCCTCAGTGGCTTGATGGCAGGTGAATATAATAATTAATCATGCAGCCTATAGACAAAGGGGTACAAGAAATTCGACAATATATATGTTTCACACCAGATTTGAATTAAGGATACATTTGAGACTGGTCTTGTAATACCCCGTCTGGCATCTGCAACCTTAAAAGCATTGTTTTAACTGACAATTATTTTATGCTTAATTTGTTTATTTGTTTTATATAAGTAAGGAGGCATTTCGGAGTATTATCTTTGTCTTACAAGTGCTTTTGAAAAGCACATTGTGCCTTTTCTTTTGGGAAAGCGCCTTGAGTCAAAATAAGTGTCTCAAACAAAAACATTTAGGAATTATATGCCTAGTAGTCAAGTTAATATTTTGAAATGAATAAACACACTATCGAATGAGCGCTCAAGTTACTCTCAAATGAGCCCTCAATCTCTTTGCAATTGGTGATTCTCACTCCTATCTTTCTTCTTAATTTGCAGCCTTCCTGGTGACTTTGGCTTTGACCCACTTGGATTAGGTACCTAATATACTTTAAGAGGATATACTGAGAAAATACTGTGCCGTTTTTATCTTCTTAATTGTGACTTGTCTTTAAGGAAAACTTAAATTCTCGGTTCATTAGGCTCTGATCCAGAGTTATTAAAATGGTTTGCACAAGCTGAGCTGATGCACGCCAGATGGGCAATGCTAGCAGTTGCTGGAATTCTGATACCAGAATGGCTTGAAAGCTTAGGCTTCATCGAGAACTTCTCATGGTATGATGCGGGTTCTCGAGAATACTTTGCAGACCCAACAACCTTACTGGTGGTGCAACTAGCTTTGATGGGATGGGTTGAAGGAAGAAGATGGGCAGACATGGTTAATCCAGGGAGTGTTGATATTGATTTTAAATTGCCACACAAGAAGAAGCCAATACCAGATGTTGGTTATCCTGGTGGCTTCTGGTTTGACCCTTGTATGTGGGGAAGAGGGTCCCCTGAACCTGTGATGGTTTTAAGGACTAAGGAGATAAAGAATGGCCGTCTTGCCATGCTTGCTTTTGTTGGATTTTGCTTCCAAGCCATTTATACAGGTCAAGGTCCTGTTGAGAACTTGATGGCTCATATTGCTGATCCTGGTCACTGCAATGTTTTTTCGGTATTTCTCTTATGCTTTCGATTGCCTAAACAGTATCTATAAATTTTATTTGAACTGATTGAATTTGAATATTTCAAGAGAAAAAAAATCAGCTACCATGACCAATAATGTGAAGCATTGTTTTCTTGCAGGCATTTTCATCAGGTTAACGATGACGACTGGGGGAGGTGGTGTTTGTTAGGTTGACAAATGTATATGGTAATACCAATTGCTGATATCTGAATCTGTAAAACTTTTTCATTATATACTATAGAGCTAAGAAATTGTGTATTCTGGTAGTTTTTAGTTTGTTTTAATTTCTTTATCAATGACATAACTGATACCGATGGATGAAAGCTATGCAGTAAGCAGAGAAATATCCTAGGAAGAAGAAATAGATTGAGTTTTTACAGGAAAATGGAGAGAGGGCAAACAGACGGTAAACAGAATGTTTCTGTAAACAGTCTCTCTGTTGAGAGAGAGAGAGAGATTTCCTCTCAACCCCACAGTCACTCTCTCTCTCTCTCTCTACCTCTTGTTCTCTCTCCACTCCTCTGCTATTCTTAGAATCTCATGTAATCTGGCAGCTCCATCACCAATCATCTGTCAAACCCACAAACCCAACAACACCAACATGCCACACCTTTCTTCTGAACCGAATTCCAACAAACCATTCCCAATAGAAACTCAGACAACCACAAAATCCCTTCGAACAGCGGCTCCTTTCTTTCTCGAGCTGTTCCCGTCTTCGGATCGACAATGGCCGTTGTTCGCTTTCTCTTCCTCCTCCTATTCTCCCTCCTACCTCCTTCTCTTTCATTATCCGAGAACCTGGCCCTCCTCAAGCTCAGAGACTCTTTCGCCAATTCGCAGGCATTGGATTCTTGGAACTCCGATTCATTGCCTTGCTCGGCGAAGTGGACTGGTATCATCTGTAGTAATGGCATTGTCACCGGCCTCCATCTTTCCGACTTGGGCCTGTCTGGAAAGATCGACGTTGAAGCTTTGCGTGAGCTTCGCGGGCTTCGAACCGTCAGTTTCGTGAACAACAGCTTCTCAGGTCCGATCCCGGAATTCAGCAAAATCGGTGCCCTAAAAGCTCTTCTATTGACGGAAAATCAGTTCTTCGGTGAAATTGATAATAATTTCTTCTCACATTTGACATCATTGAAGAAAGTCTGGTTTTCCGGCAACAATTTCTCAGGAAAAATACCCGATTCTCTCGGACAATTATCTCATCTCATTGAACTTCACCTCGAAAGCAACCAATTCTCAGGACCCATCCCAAATTTAAAACTGAAAACCCTAACCTCATTGGACCTGTCGAATAACAAGCTAGAAGGGGAAATTCCCGAGAGCTTGTCGAAATTCGACGCCAAATCATTTGCTAGAAATGAAAGACTTTGCGGGAAGCCGCTGAACAAGGTCTGTGAGGTGGAGAAGGCAGCGCCGCCACCAGTAGCAGAACCAGACCCTGATCAGAAACAAAACGTGAACGTACGTAAAGTAGTGGTGGCCTCTTTTATAGCTATAGCGGTCTTCTTCCTTGCTTATGCGGCTCTCAGTTCCTCAAAGCGTAAAGAGGATGATTTCAGTGTTTTGGGCAAAAACACAATGGAAGAGGTGATAGAAGTGCACGTCCCAAGCTCAAACCACCGGAGCAAAGAGTCGAGCCGTAAAGGTGGCGACTCAAAGAGAGGTTCACAAAACAACAGGAACGGGATGGGCGATCTAGTGATGGTCAATGACGAAAAGGGTACATTTGGTTTGCCTGATTTGATGAAGGCTGCTGCCGAGGTGCTCGGTAATGGTGGTTTGGGCTCTGCTTATAAGGCGGTGATGTCAAACGGGTTATCTGTGGTGGTCAAGAGGATGAGGGAAGTGAATAGAATAGGGAAAGATGGGTTTGATAGTGAGATGAGGCGATTTGGAAGATTGCGACACCCCAATATTTTGACTCCGTTGGCTTACCATTACAGGAGAGAGGAGAAACTGTTGGTCTCAGAATACATTCCTAAAGGCAGCTTGTTATACGTTTTGCATGGTACCTTACCTTATTTACCCGTCAATTTTCAACCTCTAATTGCAAAAAATGGCCGAAATTCTTAAAAGGTTTCAACGATTTTTGCATGATGTAAAACTATGTACTATTTGTAAATAGCTTACGTACGTCCGGCGTGTGACATCTGAAACTTAGTTACTAATAATATATACTACGCGTTAATAAGATATATACTGTGGTCATATTATTAATTTTTCTTTTCGGCCACATTTGCAAGAAAGAGTCTGGCTTTGTTGGATCCTCACACTCGTAGT
Source organism: Datisca glomerata (assembly GCA_003255025.1). Classification (NCBI taxonomy): domain Eukaryota; kingdom Viridiplantae; phylum Streptophyta; class Magnoliopsida; order Cucurbitales; family Datiscaceae; genus Datisca; species Datisca glomerata. Next base: position 451,528 of record QANY01006236.1, read on the forward strand.
TTCAAGTTGAATGATCTTAACTAAACGTGATTACTCACTTTTTCAGGTGACCGTGGAATTTGTCACGCGGAGCTCAACTGGTCGACACGGTTAAAGATTATAAAGGGGATAGTGCGAGGAATGAGTTTCATTTATACAGAATTCGCTACCTCTGAATTGCCGCATGGAAATCTCAAGTCTAGCAATATTCTACTAGGCGAAGATTATGAGCCACTCCTCAGTGACTATGGATTTCACCCATTAATCAACCTTGCCAATGCTGCACTAGCTATGTTTGCCTATAAATCACCGGAATACACACAATACCAAGAAGTTACCCCCAAATCCGACGTCTATTGCCTCGGAGTTATCATACTCGAAATCCTAACGGGAAAATTTCCTTCTCAATATCTTAGCAACGGGAAGGGCGGGACTGATGTTGTGCAGTGGGTTCTATCAGCAGTTTCTGAGAACCGAGAGGCTGAAGCGATTGATCCCGAGATATCAAACGATACAGATTCAAATTCACTCAGTCAGATGGTGCAGCTTCTTCATGTTGGCGTTATGTGCACAGGGAGTGATCCTCAGCAACGGCCTGACATGAGGGAAGCCATTAGAAGGATAGAAGAGGTATGACGTTTAAAGACATGCTAATGTGATAGCTAGTTTGATACCCAATGACTTCGTAGGTGATGGGAAAAAAAGGGTAGGAGCGGTAGTGATCAGAATCTCGATCTCGTGCTTCAACAGTCATGATCAGATCAATATCATGAGCAAAAAAAAAGGCATTTTCATGATCATTTTGACTTATGAATACTTGATTTCTATCAAAGCAAATCTTTAAGGAGGTTCTTTCTCACTTAAATTCGAAAAAGTGAAACCGAAAGTGAAGGATGGAGTGAAGGAAGTGTGTCTTCACCATTTTAAGACAAGCACCATGTCAAGTTTGGGTAAGGATCATTATCCTCTCAAGTAATAATTTCTTTGAATTTTGTCAATAGTATATACATTAAACCAATATGTTATTAGATGAATTGAGAAATTTTTTACTGTGTAAGGATCTTTGATGAAGAAATGAGTTGGATTGGTGCTGCTTTGAAAACGGAGAGTTTGATGAAAACTTGCAGTGCTTGTAGAGTACCATTAGCTTTATATATGATTGATTCGTTCATGTGGGTCTCATATAAAATTATATGAGATCCAGTAAAACAGCCAATGTTATATGGATATCCCATATATTTTGGGACAAAATAGTTTCATAAAAGCTATTCAAAACTCTAAATTAGATGAAAAAGCATCCAGTGAAGCATTATTGGTAATATTTAATAACAAATATAATAAGAATTAAGTATTACAATTTATTGCTAATCAGCAAATTCAACACTATTTCAATTAGAACTTCACAGTTCACAATATTTTATCTTCATCTTCTGGGTTCCAACTTCCAAATAGAATTGTATTTTAGACACTGATCACCTCAATCTCTGCATATAAATTTAGCATGAAAGGTTAAGATTCTTGTTGTGGGCAAACCATATACAAAGCATTTGGATGATGCATTAATGAATTCAAAATTATGATTTAACCATTATTAGAAAGTATTAGAATTATCGTGTAATATTTTACGTATATCGTGACGAGTACAAGTTACGATATATAAAGTTTCAATTACGCTATTCTTACCATATTTGTCTTCCGCCTGATCAAATTAAAGTCGACTTTCATATCTCTAGAACAATATCTGCAAATAAGAAACATAGTACCTATTAGATCCAGAGTTATAGTGATAGGAGACAACAAATTACTTTTGTGCTCGTACTAACACTATGAATTACTCACATTCAGAATCTGTTTTGACCCATTTACTTTCATTCTCTCCTTTATCACTCATTTCATTATCATCAGTATCTGAATACGTCATTACTCTGTTCTCCAAATACTTATTCTTTGATAACGTTGCATCAGAATTTTGAGGAAATATCTTCTTGTGAAGTATTTCCCTTAATATCTGTAAAACACAAGCTCATTAAGGAACAACTTAAGGTAATTAAGATTTAAACAAGGATAAATATAAATTAGATAGGAATGAACTTGTCCTTTGTGTGTTTACCTTCTCCATTCTAGAATCAGGAGTTGGATCTTTCAAATGAGGAGTAGGAGCAAACCCACCTTTACAAACAAACATCTTCTTGAGAAGAAAAGACAGTGACCTTTTGCCAATGACAACATTACTATTATTACTTTCATTTTTCATGAGAAAATCATTGTTCTCATTGGACTCTTCATAGTAGGTTTGGTTCTTCCTTGTAATTTCCAACTGTTGGCAATCATTGGCTTCCAAATCATGGGATGGGTAATCCAGTTCTTGGGAGGAACTTGATGGTATATTGCTCTGGATATTACTACTCCATTGATCTGGGTTTACTTTCATATTGTCATTTCCAAATGTTCCTATTGCCAGCAACTCATTAGGCCAGTCTTTGAATTCTTCTTTACTTGACACTTGAGCAGGAACATCTATTGAAAAAAGAAAAAAAATCATATATACTTGAATATACATACAAGAGATCGTTGCCCGAAAAGATTGACACTGGAAAATATTCATCGAGACCTGTCTAATTGTCATTAATCAGTGTCCCGTTGTTATAAGACACAAATAATAATAAAACCTTCAAACACATTCATCCTTGACAAAAACCACTTGTAAGCTACTGGCTATCAAATTTTTTTAATATTTTATGTAGTTTATTATTATATATAGTTACTTAAAATAAATAAATAATTGACATCATAAAATGAAATTTTCGTGTAATTTATTATTATATAGTTAGTGTAATATTTTCATGAAGCCTCCAACAGTCTATAAGATATTGTCACGTGCTCTCGGCATTGTGCCGGTGGGTCGTGGCACGTTTGATAGCTACATGACTTAGTTCACATACAGACATGTGAGTGATGACTTTATAGTTAGGTGCGTTGGTAGGCTTGGTTCATTGATGACTTTTTTAATTGAACCAAACCTAGCATTTTATTTTAATAAATGGTTGGATTAAAACGTAATTAGCAATAAGCATTTTATTTTTCTACTTTTACAAACCTTTAATTTTTTAAATTAATCAAGAGAGAATCCGAAAACATGATAGATTATTAACAAGCATAAAAAAAGAAATTAAGGTAAAGAAAATGAACACTTACAAGAAAGTGGTTCTGAGACTGGTTTTTTGGTATCTAGATGCCCTCCACTAAGCTTTCTCTGCATCCAATTTAATATCTGTGTAATCAAACAAATCAAATTACCTTCTTTTCTCACTTAACAAAAACACTTATTTTCATTGGAAAGAAATTAAAACAAAGAAATATGTCTCTTGTTTACCTTCATTTACAATTGGGTGCTAGTGCTCTTCTTCCTTATATTCTTCCTCTTCAGTTTCTTCTGCTAGTAAGTTATGGCAGATGGGCTAGATTATTAGAGTGGTAGTTCTTCAAACTATGAGAGCAAGAAGAAATCAGAAAATAGATGGGGCTATCAATTCAAATTAGAAACAAAAAAGACTATATATATAGAGTGGGGAAAATGATAGAAATTCATTCCAAAGCCAAGCCAGTAGTTGCCATTGGTTCAAGTTCCCACACACTGTGACTTCTTTCCCTCGTCTCATTTGTCACATTATTTTCCTCTCTCTCCTCTCTCTCTCTCCTCTCTCTCTCTCTCCTACTTGTATAATCATTCAATTCTATCTATTATTCCATTTTTTATGAGTCATGATACTCTCATATTCTAAGGAATATGAAATGATCATGTTGTATTTGGACCATCCATTTAAAAAATAAACAGTTTAGATTTAATATCACAAAAAAATAAAACAAAAAAAAAATAAAAATTATCACATCATCTCGATAGACGTGTTGAGAGGATCTATTTTCATTTTGATGACATCGATGTGATCGTTCCTTTGGTCAACTCAATATGACAATAATAATGTAGGATGATGTAAGTGTAGATCGCTTTAGTACAAAAAATCTACATCTACATGTGGTGAGGGTGTGCCAAAACGATGATCAAATCAGTCCGAACTGAACTGAAAATTATCAGCTTGATTGATTTTTAGCTAAATGCGATCGGTTTGGCTTGATATTTAAAAAACAAACTTTGAATTTCGCCCAAATTTTTTTTTTTTACATTTTATCCGGACGAACCGTATATCATATCTATTTTCTCACATTTCTCTTATTTTCGTGTCTCTCATTTCTCTAATTTCTCGAAGACTCAAACCCTAATCGTCTCCAAGCGCGTGGACTTATTTTAGATTGTGAGTTTTTATTGTAATGTATGAAAGACTAAGAATTTTTAGTAAAAACATGTATGATGAAATTCTTTGATAGACCTCTTGAAGAAAAAAAACTCTTGAAGGATCATAAAACTCGACAGGACCGATAAATTATTTTACTATTTGGTCATTTCAATTTACATGCACATAATTAGTCTATCAAGGAATTTCAATTTGTTCTAAAACATGATAGACCCTATGAAGAAATTTTTTTTTGAAGGATCGTAAAACTTGACAGGACCGATCAATTAGTTTACTATCTAGTCATTTCAATTTATATGCACATAATTGGTCAGTTCAGTTCTCATTGTAGCAAACATGAATTTTAGCTCATTTCGAGCTTTAGAATAAAAATTAGACCGAATCGATCACAAACACTTGGCATAAAAGTGTGAGTATTTTTCTCGTTGGAAAAAAGAACCTTATTCCCAAACTATTTCTTTTTTGTTAATTTAATTACATTTTCGGTGCAAGCTAGTATTATTAAGATCAGCACGTGATTCTTTCAATATTTCTCTTTTTAACAATGCCACTGCCTGATATAATTCATATGCATCTCCCTATTGCTACCTATATTTCTAGTTCATATGACTCTATATATATAATAATTCTCCCATCATATATATAACTTATAAAATAATACGAGCAAATCCCAGGATCACAAAATGTCATGTGAAAATAATTAAGCACATCCAGTAAAGATTCAAATAATTTTTTATGCTGATTTAGAACTAAAAGAGTTAGAAGAGTAGGTGTATATTAGGTAGGCCATATCATCCCGTGGGAATGTCCCTCACTAACCCAACCAAATCCATGCAGCACCAGCACCTAAGGGCCGTTTGTTTACCATGCTATCTGCTTGGTATAGTAGGTCATGAACTAATTTTTCAATACTTTCTCACAAAGATCTAATTTAGTATATAATTTTCTCAATTCAATTATCAATTTTATCAACACACCTACCTTTTTTTAAAATATCTTTTATTTTTTCAAATCTGCATAAAATATTATTATTTGTTTGTATTTCTCCCTGCTTGATTTGAGTATTTTATTTTCTTCAAGACCAAATCATTATCTAAGGGTCATGAAAAAAAAATCTCGATCCCTGAATTCTGACCGATCCCGTTCTAGTCCCGGCGGGACCAAACTCATCCCGATCTTGAAGTTGAGATTTTCTTTCCCATCTCGAATCCATTCAGGTCGTGATTGGAACTTGATTTTTTAAACGTGCTGAGATTTTTGTCTCGCCTGATCCTATCCTGAAAGGTCCATCCCATAAACTCATTCTAGGGCCCTTCCAAATAGATTAAAATATCTATGTTAATTGGAGTGAATGATATAAAATATTGTGTTTGAAAAATTTAAAAATTCACAAACTCCTTTTATACATATATATATAATTTAATATAAGGTTTAAATGATTAAAATAACATTTGTAATCTTAAATATTTCTCCAAATTAATAGCTAACTTCGAAGAAGTTCTATTATATTGAGTGTTTTTTTTGTCAAATACGAAAATTAATTAGGTGATACCAGAGAAAATAATCTATATATTTTTTCGCTTTTGTAAATTTTGTACAACTTGCCATTTAGTTCATCTATACTTTTGTTTAAAAAAATATAGAAAAAATCACATATTTGACTATTATAGTTTATATCAAGTTGTAATGTAATTATTGTAGTTAAAAAGTTCAATTTCATCATGGATGTTTACACATTTTTTCAATGTGATCATTATGTTGGTCACCATTAGTATTTGTAACATGTTTCTTGGCATGTCATGTTATTTATACACATGCCACATCAGCAAACATGTTACAAATATTAATGTTGACTAACGGAACGGACACATGAAAACAATGTGTAAATGTGGATGATAAAATTGAGATTTTTTGAATTACAATGGTCACATTAAAATTTGTTATAAACTATAGTGGTTTAATAAATAATTTTCTTAGAAAAATATTTGTACATTGTAAGCAAAAATTTATTTTATCTTTGAGTGCAGTAAAAGAAAATAGTGAATTTGATTTTATTGGTAGTGTTAACAAAACGATTAATTTGTTAGCTTATAGTTAAAATAGTTAAAATAATTAACATGTGGACTCCATGGTAATTTAATTATTTTTATATTCTTGATACAAATTTCAACAACTTTACTCACTTCAATGTATATCAAACAATGTAATCTCATTTTACTACTAACTTTTTAATTTAACCATATGTTACCAAACATAATTATCTTAAAATCTTATCATATAACTTTATCATTTAACTTAACTTACTCATAATCAATTTAACTCGTATCAAACGAAACCTAAACGTATAGCTATATTATATCTCACTGCCACTTACGCTTACCCATCACACGACACTTTCGTTTAGTCAGCCTATAGACATCAACATTATTCCCCACTTTAGATCTCTTCTACCTTCTCCCACTAATTAATATCAGTATAATTAAAAAACATAATCCATGCATAGAAAATTTATTCTAGTCACTTTTGGGTTAAAGAACTGATAATTAATTGTTTTACCACTAAAAATTTAGGAAGAATTCTAAGCTAGTTACAGTACCAATGACTTAATTGATTTATGGTTCATAGTGTCTAAATTACTGAAAATTTCCGTGCAAATTGATCTCCGCCAACGATATGACAAATCCCATTTAACAAGCTTCAAAATATGCTAAAATTCTCTCTTTAATTGAAGCTTTAGATTCCGAGTCTTTCTCGAAACTAACCCAAATAACACCAATTGTTCTTCCTAAATCTTTTGCCTGTCTTATTTGGATCACTTTCTAATATTAAACCACATTTGTTATTCTTAAGGTGTCATTCTCACATTAACCCTTTCGTTAAGGCAACATACGATATTCCGCTCAAATTCTTCTTATAATTGATCCCATCTTCTCAAATTTAATTAAGAAATAATGCTATAAATGTATGTGGTCGAAATCACTTATAAATAGTCTAATGTTCTTGATTAGACCACCTTTCTTCACTACATGTTTATCAATATTACAAAGCAAGCATATGTAACAATCAAGTACGTGACAAAATGTTTTTCATTTGTAAAACCAACATATATTCCATTAATTTGTAGCCGTGGCCAAAGATACATCCTTTCAACACAAAGTAAACAAGCAAAATGAGGAAGAAGATCATAATTTCGGACCTATTTCCGCAAGAGAAGCTATATATTTTTCACAACAAAATTGCGTAATCAAGTAAGTGTATTTAACTCGATATTTTTCTACATTGGTATCAGAGCATGTTTATATGATGTTTCACGGATTTATGATTGTTAAAATTCTATTGTATTTTGACCGTGAATATCTTAGACGATTTTGATACCATAATCAATTTCATTTTTTCTATACTATGATGCCTCTCTTTTGCATTAGTGCACTGTTTCTTCTCCCAACAGGAAAGTTTAGTGGATTTTGTCTACTAGTTTTTTCTGCTGTCTTTTTCTTACCAGAAATCATTTTTTCATCTTTCCGTAAAAGTTTTTTTTACTATCATATGACGGGCTTCCATTGACGATTTTTGGTTCATAACCGTTCATCATCACAACATGTATTGCTGCTCCAATCTTCTGTTTTATATCAAATTTCTTAGTTTTGGAAATTTTGTGAAGATTTCATTTGTTGAATTCTGGGTTTGGCGAAATTGTATTTTGTGTTAATACTCGGTTCTGTATAGAATTTATTGGTTTTGTGTATTACATGTATCGATTGAAGGACTAATTATAATAATAAAAAAAGGGAAAGGCTTCGAATAGCCATGGCAGAGGTCATGGCCATGGAAGAAGCATTTGAGAAAATGTGGTATATTGAACAGGGGCAAAAGGGAAGTTATTCCCTAACTCAAGGTACCGTGCATGGACAGGGAAATTAATCCCTGATTTGCGGCACCGTACAGAAAATGCAACTTTATCCCCTGCTTCACGGGTTCGGTACTGTAGCGTTGTTGCCATTAAAAAAATTGTTTGAATATATTTAATTGATTCAATTTAATTAAGGCATTTTTTTTATTTCATGCTATTTTTTACAAAATGAATCCATATCATAACATGGATGACATATAATACATTTGAGTAAAATGTACAACGAAGTACGAAAAAGGCGCATTGAAATTGAGATAGATATATGCAAAATTCCTCTCAATTCCTTTTCATACTCATGGAATGCAGATAAAGAATAGATCATGAAAAAATGTTTCTAAATCAATACAGGAGTATTATAGAAGATCCCATATCAAGAGAGAAATGAAATGTACGTTCTGGGATTCGCTGATCAGTTACATTATCGTAATTCATAAATCTTCGGAGCGCAAAGCTAGGCCTTGGCGTATACAAGAAGGGGCCTACATTAAATAGAGTCTCATGTTCAAGTGTTGAACACATTGTGATATCCCATTTGTTTTGTACATATGATGATTATTTTTTAACATTGTTTTCTAAATAATTAAGTTGATATATTTAATATAGTTCTTTAATTTATGTGTATGCTCTTCATGTTATGATATCTCGTACACAACATGACATACATGAGACCTCCAACTGCTGAAGCATAGGGAACCTTTCACATATCATCTTCCTCGTTTCTCCCAAATCTTTCATTTGAAATTTTTCAGCTAACCACTTCTTTAGTTTTGATAAAGTTTCTACATCATTTTCAATGAGTAGAATATCATCAACATAAATAATTAAGAAAACCACTATCTTATTTTTTGTGTATTTATAAACACAAGCTTTGTCAAAATTTTGCTCGAAGCCATAAGACTTTATAATCTCATCAAATGTAAGATTTCAAGATCTAGATGCTTATTTTAATCCATAAATAGATTTAAACAACTTGCATACTTTTTTATCTTGGCCATTTTGTGCGAACCATTCTGGTTGCATCATATAGATGCTTTCTTCAAGAGATCCATTCAGAAAAGCTGTCTTGACATCCATTTACTATATCTCATAGTCAAAACTAGCGGTTATGGACAAAATGATACGAAGGGATTTTAGCATGTCCACAGAGGTGAATGTCTCTTCATAATCGACTCACTCCCTTTGTGTATAGCCCATTGGCTACTAACCGTGCCTTGAAAGTCTCTACTTTCCCATATGCACCTATTTTCTTCTTGAAGATTCATTTACATCCAATGGGTCTGACATCTTCAGGTGGATCTATAAGTTTCTAGACGGAATTGGAATACATAAATTCCATTTCATGGTTCATGACATCTTGCCGTTTCTCCTTTTCAGGATCATCCATTGTTTTTTCATGAGATAATGGATCGTCATTATTAGTGTCTGACACTAGGACATGTGCCTCTAGTTCGTAGCGAACTGGTTGTCTCACAACCTTCCCACTACGACATTGCACCAGGGTTTCCTTTGCAAGAACTGTGGTTCCTCTGGTTTGCTATTTATCAATAGAAATTGAAGGTGGTTTGATCTCATCAGTCGCTAATTCCTTGAGAACTACTTTGCCACAAGGTTTATAGTTTTGCATATAGTCATGCTCAAGAAAGCTTGCATTTGTCGACACAAACACCTTTTGATCATTGTAACTATAAAAGTACACACATCTAGTCTATAGAGAATAGCCAACGAATATACATACCTCAGATCTTGAATCTAACTTTGTGGTCCTGGGTCTAAGAACGTGAGCTAGACACCCTCATATACGGAAATGATGCAAACTAAGTTTGGAACCATTCCATAACTCTAATGGAATCTTGCTTACAGACTAAGAGGGCACTACATTCAAAATGTAAGTTGTCGTGTGTAGTGCATATCTCCAAAATGTATGTGACAATGATGAGTAGCATAACATCGACCTAACCATATCCAATAAGGGTCAGTTTCTCCTCTCTGCAACACCAATTTGCTATGATGTTCCAGGTGTTTTAAGTTGGGATAGGATTCCACACTCCAGTAAATAATCATTGAATTCTAAATCTAAGTACTCACCACCTCGATCAGATCGAAGGGTTTTCAATGAGTTACCTAATTGCTTTTCAGCTTCAGCTTTGAAGTCTTTTAACTTTTCAAAAGTTTCAAACTTTCGTTGCATTAGGTAACTATAACCATATTTTGAGTAGTCGTCAATGAAAGTCACAAAATACCCATACCCATCACTAGCTTGTACATTGATTGGTCCATAAACATCACTATGTACTAACTCAAGTGGTTCCTTGGCTCTTTAGCCCTTTCTTGTGAAAGTTATCTTGGTCATTTTACCCTCTAGACAAGATTCACAATAAAAAGAGTTCCAACTTTAGCTCTCTCAAAGCATTATGCTTTGTTAATCTGTTTAACCTATCTAGATTACTATGTCTCAGCCTAAGATGACATAAATATGTGTTATCATCATGAGAAACTCTTTGTCGTTTGTTATTTTTAGGTTTTGCTACTTTAAATAATTCAGAATTATTTAACGTGCGTTCAATCGGTTTAAGCATATATAGTTCGTTTATAAATTTAGCATGACAGATAACTAATCCATTCTTAAAAATAATAAATTTTTTATTAATGAAAGAAACTTCGAATAACTGTTCTTGTAAAATGAAAGAGAAATAAATATCGTTCTAAACTAAGTAATTATATTCAAAAAGTAAATGGACTGTCCCTAGTGCTTTAGCTGACACGAGCGCACTACTGTCAACTCTCAAAACGACCTCGCCATCAGCCAGCTCCCTTGACGAATCAAGCATCTGCAAAGAAGAACATACATGGTTAGTGGCTCCTGAATCAAGTATCCATGATGGTAAATCATATTCCACTAAACAAGCTTCAAGTACAAGTAAATCATATTTACCTTTCTTTTTTAGCTCAGAGAGATAATTGTTACAGTTTCTCTTTGAATGACCTTCAACCCCACAGTGGAAACACTTTCCATTGGGCTTGCTGCATTTCTTGTTCTTCTTGGCTTTCGATGATGTCTTGGCTTTCTTTACTCTTTTGTTCTTACTTTTGTCCTTACCATTGTTCTTTTTCATTTTCTTGTTCTTAATAATATTGGAAGAAGTCTTTTACTCGACAATATTTTCCTCGCCCTCTTTGGTCATTCTAAGATTGAATGAGCTCAAAAATCTGCAGTTCATTCAACAATTGGGTCATGTTAAATTGTAACTTATTCATAACATAGTTGATCGTGAACGTAGAAAAAGCTGGTGTGAATGACTCTAGTATGATGCTAACTTGAGTTTGCTCATCAATGGTCGCCCCATGTATTTCTGCCCCTTGCATTATATTGATCATGTTTAAAACATGTTCTCAAACAGAAGTACCATTCCTCGTCTTAGTCGTCATATAGCTTCTAGTGGCCTCATGACGACTTTGATCAGACTGCTGTCCAAACATTGCCTATAAAGATTCCATAATCTCATAAGTAGTCTCCATGTTTTCATGCTTGGTTCTCAGATTATCATTCATGCCGCAAGCATGTAGCACTTTGCCTTGTTGTTTGATATTATCCAAGCATCATATTTTTCCCTAACATTCTTAAGGGCATTAGCAACGGGCTCTTCAGGACATTTCTCAGTAAGAACGAACTTATAGTTCTCACAAATCAGCATTAAGTTCATATTTGATTTCCAACGTACGAAATTATCACCATTCAATTTCTCAAGAGCTAGAAAAGCACTAACAGGGTTGCCAATGGTAGACATAATATTGATAACTAAAATTTAAAACATACATGATTCAATATAATTGATAAATATCTAAAATTCAAAAATTAAACGTGATGCATGAATGCAATCATAATAAACACATAAATTTAGCATTTACTAATCACGCTAAAATAACCCAATGATTAATGTACTGCCTTAGAGTCGGTCAGATTAATCTCATATTATCTATGAGACATTCTCATCCTTATTAATTAAAACTTAAAATATCTCATATTTTCTTTTTCAATAATAAGGTATCGCTTGTTCGGTCAAGTCACAACTATCCACATGAAAACTTAATTGTGACTTTATGAGTGTAACCCATCATTTCAGATTTCATGATTTCATTTAGAATATGACGCCTTAGGCTCGGTCAAAACTAAATTTTTGACGTGAGCAACGATTCTGTGGATGAACAGTGTTTTCACAGATGAATAGCATTTTTCGAGAATGAACAATGTTTTCACGTGAACAGTAAATTTTGTCGTCCGTCTCGTGCGTTCTTCGTCTTCTCGCGTTTGAAATAATTACAATAATATTCAAAATAAAATTACGAAAATTCATACGCCTCAACTCGTTTTACACAAAATTTAGGAAAAATCAAAACAAAGCATAACTCAATAATTACCATACAATTAACGATCCGTTATTTTTCATACATTGAAAAAACATAATCATCCATCATCATACATATCTCATATTATATGAATTGCAAGAAACCCATAGAGTATTTAACATATAAATATATAAAGACCATTTTGATACCACTTACTGGTCGTCGCAACGCGTGCGCGGTGAAGGCGTAGAGATGCGGGGCCTTTTAAAAATTAAATTTTTAATAAAAATAGAATCTTTTAATAAAATAAAACTTGCGCGAACCAAATAAAAACTTTTATTGAAAATTATTTTTCGATCAGTCAGGGCCCATTGTATATTTATAAGTTAAATCTATAACATACAATGTTAAGAATCATATACCTCTTGTAGTCTATATCAAGTGTTCTTACAAAAACCGATCGATCCTCCGTTCCCATGAAATCGTTCCAACAATCAGTAGACTCCCAGTCCACCAAGACCTTCCAAGTCAATGCTCAACGCACTAGGACGTGTGTGGGCACGTAGAATTTTACAAGACACTTTTTCTTTCTCTAGATGTTCTCAACACATGAGATCTATAGATTTACGAAGAATAAATTTAGTGAGACGATTCTCTAAAAGAACTTGATGATTATTTTTTTAGAGATTTGATTAACGTTTAATCACAGAAGAAACTCTCTCTGACATCAAACGTGTTCTCAATTCAATTATTGATTGACGAACTCATGATCTGATCAACTGATTCTATCTCTCTTTTCAACAACATAGGCCGTTAGAATAATATCTGTATATATTCTAGATAATGTCGAATCACTAAGTGTCGTGTGGCACTAAAATGTTGCACACTCAATACTATAGTGTCATGTGGTACCACAGTAGTTCATGTCAATTTCTGATACCCTATCAGTGATTGACACGTGGTCATTTATGCGAATTAAATATTTATTTTAATCAGATAATTATCTAGATATCAGTTAATTTAAAATTAACATATTTGTTTATCTTTATCAACTACTTTATCCGTTATTTCATAAATAGTATATTTAGTTGATTTAAATTATTATCTAATAAAAATTTAATTATCTAATTTCACAAATTAGATATTTTGTCTCACTTATCGATAATTAAAAAAATTGATAATTATATATATATAATTTCTGGTTCTGGAAACTATATTTAAATATATAAATAATTTAATTAATTAATGACACATAATTATCTTATAATTATGTACTTGCCCCAGAATAAAAATTCATTTTGCAAGTCAGTCATTTTCTCATGTCCTGAAATACTCACACCCTAGACAGCGTGGTATAGAGATGACTTGGGGATCATGGACCTATAATCTTAAGCTCTGATAAACTATATTATTAATTAAACTCTTTAATTAAATAATCTTATTTATTAGTTTCATTATTACTCCACTATAAATATGAAATTGCACTCTTACAGATTATATAATGTCTTTACAGAGTATTCTCATATAGTCCACTGACATAATCATTTCATATAGTTCTGTCCTCCAATTATTGGTTCGTAAATTAAAACATGTCAAAATTATCGTTTTACCCTTCTAATTACCTCTTGATCCTTAAGTCATATTAATCCACTAGTGAATAACTAATTTATAATCTTATTATATTAAGCTCAATAACCATTCAGTTCCAGAATTAACACTTAAGAGAACCAATATAAGATCTGTTAGGAAAATTTAGATTCTAAATCTTGTAAGATCATCTCCACAGCCATCCACATCACTGAATCTTCAAAAAAAGTCACTAGCCTGATTAACAAACAGACCTTCACGAGTGAATCAAAAGATTCAGTAGACGTGTATAGGAGTTCATGACTACTCAAGATTCAGACTTATCTACATATAATCATCAAATTGATGTATATTAAATTTTTATGATAAACAAAACGTTAATAAAGATATTAATTCACATCGGTCATGTCATATATAATCTTATTATATAAAGTATTTTCACTAAGTTGTCTATCCACATCGATGATCCGAATCTAGATCACACGCATTCATAATGCTTAGAGAATAATACTAGCAATCATTCATTAAATATTCCATACTTTGATATGTTGCTGACAATTTTATTCATTATCTATGATCATAATTTTGTCGTACTAATACAAGATCATAGTATCATTAATGAATATGAAATTTTTAGATATTTATATAAATTATTCAACACTAATTTAAAAGAACAATTATAAAAAAAATGTAATCCTCTTTAAATTTCATATCAAAATGTCAATACACATATTTTGAGGGCATAAATCCCCAACACAAACTTCTATTTAGATAATAAGTACCATTGAGCTGGTTATTTTTTGAATGGTTTCATTGTTCTAGACACTAAACATAACAATGCAAGTAATGACTATTATTTTCCTTTAGTAGCATCATCAAGTAACAATGTGATTGATGTTAATATATGGCATGCAAGATTATATCATATAGGGCAAGACATAATGAATAGGTTTGCTAAAGAAGGTCTATTAGGCTCACTTGTAAAAATAGAGTTGCCTATATATAAGCATTGTCTTGCCGGAAAAACAACTAGAAAATCATTTGGAAAGGCGACGAGGGCTAATTATCCATTGTAGTTAATTCATTCTGATATTTGTGATCCTATGAATGTGAAGACGAGATGTGGCGCTTCATATTTCAACACTTTTATTGATGAACTCACGTATTTTGGTTATGTCTATTTAATCTCTCATAAATTTGAAGTATTGAACTGCTTTAAACGATTTATGAATTTGGTGGAGAATCAGATAGATAAAAGAATAAAGCATTAAGAATAGACTGAGACCATGAATATCTTTTTGATCGATTCAAAGAATTATGTGATGAAAATGGTATATCTAGACAACTAACTATTCCTGGAACTCCACAACAAAATGGTGTTGTAGAAAGAATGAATACAACGCTTCTAGATATGGTAAGATCTATGATGGCACAAGCGAGCTTACGCATTTCATATTGGGGAGATGCGCTGCTCACTACTACATATCTACTTAACCGTGTACCTTCCAAATCAGTATCTTCCACTCCATATGAATTTTGGACGGGCAGGAAACCCGACTTAGGTATTCTGCGACCTTGGGGTTCTGCAGCTTATGTTCACAATTCTTCTCATAAGCATGGTAAACTTGGACTGAGAGGTAAGAAGTCCATTTTTATCAGATATGGTGAACACTTCATAGGATACGTGTTCATTGGTGAACAAATCGATGAAAGTTTTCCTAAATTTAAATCAAACGATGCCAAATTTTTAGAGAAAGAATTTCCTAGCAAAAGAGAAGCTAGTCAAGATCTGAGTCTATATAAATAGAAGATCCTGACACTAATGTTACTATGGATCAGACATCTGAAATGAATGAGAATGTGTCTCATCTCCTTGATTCGAGGGGGAGTAACATTTTGTTTGATGATACAAATCTGCAAGAAGATTATATATGGAGAAGTACTCGTAAAAGTATTCCTCTTTGGTGTTTTGAAGTCGAGGGAGAATCTTTTATGATTGCTCCACATGATGAACATGAGCTAAGAACTGCAGTGAGGCTCTTTCATCAGCTGTAAAAGATCATTGGTTAAAGGTAATGGAAGAAGAAATGGAGTCAATGAGAACAGACCATGTCTGAGACTTGGTAGATCTTCCACCAGGGCGTAAAGCTATTGAGAACAAATGGATTCACAAAATTAAACGCAAGGAGGATGGATCTATAGAAATATATAAGGCACGTTTGGTAGCTAAGTGTTACACTCAACAAGAAGGAATACACTATGAGGAAACTTTTTCATATGTTGTTAGGTTTGCCTCCATACGTCTAATTTAAGCTATTGTTGCCCAGCTGGATTTAGAATGACACTAGATGGACGTAAAAACTGCTTTCTTGAATGGATAACTAGATGATTGTTTGAGGTCATATATTGATCTTAGGAGCTTTTATACTTTACGCTCCTAGCCTTTTTCAACAATGGTATCTTAGATTTCATAGAGCCATAACCTCTTATGATTTTATGATGATCGATGAAGACCATTGTGCTTACATCTACATATCGAGGGTGATTTTATAATTCTATCATTAATGTAGACAATATCATTTTGGTTGGGAATGATAAAACATTTGTTGTTACCATTAAAGAATGTGTGTCTTCTCATTTTGAGATGAAGGACATGTGTGAAGCAACATTTATACTGGGTGTGAAGATATATCGAGATCGTTCAAAAAGACTTCTTGCTCTATTGCAAGAGTCCTATATTAAGAAAATACTTGAACAATTCAATATGCGAGATTACAAACTCATCAGCACTCCAATAGCAAATGGTTTTTTTAGTCATGAAATGTGTCCTAAAACTCCAGAAGAAAAAAAGAGCATGACCAGAGTCTCATATTTTAATGCCATTAGAAGTTTGATGTACGGTATGTTGTGTAAACGTCATGATATTTGTTATGTTGTTGGTTTAGTCAGCCATTATCAGTCAAATCCTGGACAAGCTAATTGGAAAGTTGTTAAGAGGATCTTGTGGTACCTTAAAGGTACTACAGATTTATGTTTATGCTATCAAGGAAACGATTTACATCTAGTGGGTCACTGAGATGCTGATTGGGGTGGTGACCCTGATGAACACAAATCAATGTCTGCATATGCTTTCTTGCTAAGAAATGGTGCCATATCTTGGAGTAGCAAGAAACAGACATGGATTGCATTATCAACTATGGAAGTAGAATTTATAGTGTGTTCGGCTGCAGTGCCAAAGGAAATTTGACTTAGAAGGTTTCTGCAACATTTACAAGTTGTTTCTAGTGCACCGAAATCAGTGACTTTATTTTTTGATAGTCAAGCAGCCATCACTTATACTAAAAATTCGAAGTATCATGAAAAAATAGAGCATATGGACACTAAGTATTATTTTGTACAAAATATTATAGCGCAGAGGAAAATAGTGATACAACATGTCTCTACACATCGAATGATGACTGATCTTCTAACAAAGCCAAACCCTAGAAATATTTTCTAAGCCATGTCAAATCCTTAGGTTTGCACAAAATATAATATGATGTGTAATTTTCAGTACATCTTGTATCACTGTTATTAATTAATAAACTTTATGTTGTTCATTATTTTATTTATTTGTATCATAAAACACACATATCATGTTTGGATAAAATGAAAATGTATGTCGCCAGGCATACACTGGCTTACTCATACAAGCGGTCACCTCAGACGCTTGAAGAGCGAGCTGAGATGAGACATTGTATATTTAAAATATTTAGAAAGTGTGAACAAAATGTACTTTGATTACGTTGTCGCTTTGACAAGAGGTCAAGATGAGGTCCAAATATTAATTTTATGGATCGACATGATTCCCACGATCATGTAGCATGTCAAGTCCTTATAGTGGCTCAATATAAGTTATAATAGACATACACTCTTTCTATGAAGAAAAAACCATTATAGCATGTGATCATACAACATGTGTCTTTTGTGACTAAATAAGGGAAATGTAAGATATAATCCATGCTCTCACATTGTATGAGTCATTTGAGGTACTTTGAAACCTCATATTTGTGCCCTATGTGACTTTCTATTATATAGTGAAGTGAGACATAAATGTTGCTACTTTAGCATGCTAGGAAAGTAGTTTATTTGAAGATAAGCTATATATGTAGGAAAGGAAGACATTTTTTGTCTACATGTAAAGTGTATTCACCGGTCGACTAATTTTGTCACCTCGTAATGGCTAATACATGATTGTGAATATATATTTTGATGAAGTCAAGCATTTCTCTTTGAGGGGTAGAGATGTTTAGACTGATGTAACAAATACGTTTGGGGCATGGTGATATAAGTATATATTCTTTATTTTTGGAGCTGTTATGTTATTTCTAACAATTTTATAGCAACTAGCTTTTATATGTGCTCGTGAGTCGCACGATCCATTAGCCCATATGAATTTATTAGCATGTGAATGTCTAATCATATGTGATTAAATTCATTCAATCTCATCATGTGCAAGTGGAAGATGTTGAAAATTTTAAATCCGGGTGCCCATGATGGATCGACTCGAACCGGTTATGAAAATGAATGATTAGTAGTTTTTCATGTAAAAAACTATCAATGGAAGTCAATAAAAGAAACTTTCATTAACTTTCATAAAAAAAGATGAAAACCAATTAAGATTTTCTAGAGAGAAAAAACAACAAATTCAGACTTATTGAAAAATCAAGAGAGCAAATCATTCCTCCAATACCAAAATTAAATTTTTCTTTTCACATACAAAATTAAGAGATCTTGGGTTGTGGAACAAGTGGGGAGTTCATTTTCTTAAATTCCTACAAGATCTGAACATAATTCATCATTTCGATCCATTCTGCTGCGTAATCAAGTAAGTATACTTGACTCGATATTTTTATACATCTTTTAAAGGAAACAATTTCATTAACCAGAAGAAATGATCAAGTCTGAAATAATTGGGGGGGGGGGGCAAACCCCAACCCAGACCTTAGAAGAACAATGAGCATTGAAAACTTAGTAAGTCTATCCGCTACCTCATTACAACGTTTAGGAGAATAAAGCAGAAAACAATAAGGGAAATCTAAAAGTAGCTCCCTGATAGAGAGAATAATGGGCATGAGATCCGCGGGAACCGCCTCCGAGTCCTTAACAAATTAACCAATTGAAGACAATTGGATTCAATCAAATGAAGAGGATGACCAGATCTTTTGTTAAGTAAGAGACATTTGAAAACGACCAAAGATTCGGCCACTAGAGGATCGAGCGCCTTCTCACAAAATTCTGAAGATGCTAGCAACACCGAACTATTGCTATCCCGAAGCACCATCCCAAAACCTGACGAAGTGTAGAAACAGAAGCATCAAAGTTTAGTTTAAACAAACTCGGAGGAGGAGGGGATCGGACTTGTGGAGCGCAGGCCGAACCAGTCTTGACTGAGTGGTCTCTATACTCCATAGTCACTGACCATGAAGCAAGAAAGGATGCATCATTAAAATCCGTCTCCTCGCCGCTACTCAGTCGACTACCATGATGCCAAGAATTCCTCTGAAACCAGCATACCACAACAACTTTCTATCGGAGAAGGGAGGGACAAATAGAGAAACAACACAAAAATACATCCATAAATGACCAACATAAATCCAATGAGCCCAACACATTTGACATAAACTACCCTTTAGGCAGAGACTAAACATATTTTATTTTTTCTTCATATTTTATTTTATTAAACTTAGAACATATTAATTGAATCTCTAAAAGTATTTATTAAAAATTCTTAATATATTATTAAACTCTACGACATCAATATGGTGAAAACATAGATTTTACTATTTTTTCTGAAAAGTCGTTGAGCACCTGTAGTATTTGGGGTACGTGAGCTTATAAGACGTGACGATGCCAAATAGATGGGGACCTATTTTGCCACCAACGCCAAGTCGCCAACCAACAACTTGGTTTTTTTTCAATACAAAACACAAGCTGTGTTGCTACATATCCACTTGTCGAGTAAAGAAAGACAATCTGATGACTTTTCCTCTAACGTCCTCCGACCAACACCTGTCTTGTTACTCTTTTTGGTTTTGTACATTTTTTTTTGTGGGGTTTGGACATTGATCTCCTTTGCTCTTAATTATCACGGCACACATCCCCTACTCTTTGATCTTTATCATAATTAATGCTAAATTATCAAATATAATGACATTTTTTCGTTTATTTTGAGTTAGTGAATTACACAGTTATTTATAAACAAAATAAATTGATATATATATATATATATAATTTCATGTCGGGTGTGGTAAAGCTAAACAATGTAATTGTTGAATTTTAGCCTTAATGTGCTTAACTGCTAAAGTAAGATCTGATGTCCAAGGTATAGGTTTCTTTTGGAGTCTCTGATTTAATAAGGCAGTATCCTGAGCTAATTGAGGATAAAAGTCTCGGATGTAATTTAAACTACCTAAAAAGCGTTGTAGTTGAGTTTTATCTTTTATTTCATCTGAAAATTTAGATGCAAACTCTATACTACGGTTAATGGGAATAATAGTGCCATTAGATATGTTATGGCCTAAGAATCTAACAGCTGTTTGAAATAATTTCATTTTAGCAGCAGATAAGACTAAGCCATTTCTAATAATCACATGCTTCAGAATATTCAGATGCTTAAAATGCTGGTCTATGAATGATGAGAAATGGATGGAAGATCCATGGGAGATTAAAAATCGTTATCTCTCCACACAACAGTATCCAACCAGGTTTGAGCACTATAGATATATTTATGAAGCTATAGTAGTTCAATCTGGAACCATGAAAATTAGACATACTTTCCATGACTCAAACCGAAATACCAGCCCAATCTGAAAGCATGGAAATTAGACATACTTTCCATGACTCAAACCGAAATACCAGCCCAATTACTTTTAGTAAGGCTGTTATCCATAATTTTATTTCCATTAATCAATAGGGTTTACATCCTCATACTACTAAAACAATGGAAATACACCAGAAAACAATTAAATACAGCTACTGGGATTATATTGAATCCTTTACTAATACTTTTTATTATCAAAATCCGATACACAACCATACATGGTTTATCCGTATTTGTCCTGAAGTATTAGACTCAGGATTACCAAACTGGTTCCTCCTTTGGTGGGATAAATTTGGTATTACCATTGAAACTCTACCAGA
>QANY01006236.1:473144-552960 GCA_003255025.1 Datisca glomerata
CAGTCTGGACATCAGTCAACAGAATGCCTTTAGCATCCTTGCTGGCGAAAGCCAAGACCCTGAAGATGACTTACCAGACTCAACACCAGACGCGACAACAACAGAGGACCCACCAGAGCCTATATATATATATATATATTGTATATAAAAGTGTAGAAGTGAAAAAAATATTTTTAGACAACACTACACCCAACGACTTATAAAATTATTTACATTATCTTTAAACTGAAAATTAAACATAAAAAATATATGAAGAGTTTTTCAACAATTTAATTATATTTTTCATTTGAAATTATGAGAAAATTTAATTTTTTAATTATAAAATTTCTTAACATGAAAGATTATTTTGAATATTATTTATATATCAATAATTTATATAATTAAGCTCCATTGTTTATTAGTTCTATACTAAACATATAAAATCTAACAAGACAGTTTTAGTTTGTACCATGAGATTATGTTATCCAAACATTTTAAAAATAAGTCAGTTGATATCTATAATTAAAAATGTTGTAACATCTATAATTTTTTCTCTACTTTATATTTTTTGTCTAGATTATCCTGCAACAATGATGTAAGTGCTTATTTCTTAGTTTTAACACTTAAAATATTTCTCTTTCCTATTTAAATCTGGAATATCAATCTCACAATTTCTATAAGTCTAGAATTCTTAGAACTTGAAATGTCACAACATGAATAAATTTACTTAATAAATTAGACATGCAATGTTCCACGGGATTATTTTTCATCTAAATTACTCCTATTAGTATTTTGCTATGCAAACAATGCTAATTAGCAATAAGTCCTCTCAGCTCAAGTTATATTTTGTGTTTTTTCTTTATATTGAACCAATTGCTTTGTTGTTCTTAATTATCATTTTGTGTTACTAATCTAACGAGCACTAAAAATAAAAATTCATTGAACGGAGAAAATGCATAAAATAACCTCTAATTTAAAGCTAACCAATATATATGTGTGTAATATATATGTAATATGATGCAAACTTACTTATATTGCTTAAGCAATAGCATTATTTAAATTATAATTTAGGGCTTATCAATTCCATTATTCTTTTTTTATAATTATGATTGTAATATTTAAATAAATAACTATACTCTAAAATTAAATATTAATTATTTAAATTGAGTAATTATAAATCACGTATATCATACATGACATCAATCAAGTGCAAAGTGCATACGTTGTGTATCTAATCTTACGAAAGACTTGATGTGAAAAGCACAAGATGAAGTAATTAAACTGGGTATCTTTGAATGACACGCCTAGGTATTGTGGTCGAACTTTCACTTTGGCCTCTACAGTAAAATCTTCGACAATCATAATTATGTATTTCTATATAGAATGATTATCTTCCGAGGTCAGTCAAAGGCAATCTATCACACCAAGTTTAAGAGATATTAATTGAAATTCCTCCAACAATAGCTCAACTTTCAAGATATACTTTTATTATGGTAAGGATTTATACATATCTCACTCAATTTAATTAGTTTTTCTTCTACATACCTTCTAGTGGAAGTTGTTAGATTGTGAAAGACACAGGCTTCTCAATAATAAATTACACTTAATTAAACCTAACCAGAGTATAAATTAACAAATAAAATAGGCATATCACAACATAGTTTATCTGAAACTATAATATATTCTTAGTACAAAATGAAAGGTTAGCCCATGTGGTCTTAGTTGGAGATGGGCAATCCTAGAATAATCTGACTGTCATGCCTAAAAGTCCTACAACTAAAATTCCCTCGAGATGTATGTCTAAAGGACACACAAATCAAGAGAAAGGCAAAGTGGGAAATTTTCATGCAACAAAGAACAAACCATGTGTTAGCATTTTCTTCATGGGGACAATCTTCTCTTATTGGATGAAGATATTGTCTCAGCTATATTTGGAAACAATTCCCAAAACTTCCCCAAAGTGGAAACTCACTTACATTTCCAAATGAATCACATCTAACAATATCTTCAATAAAATCTAACCCTCTTGAGATATAACTCGTAGCCTTGACTTTGATGATAACTAAACTTTGAAACTAAAAACATTAGTTTTTATTTTATTCATATTAATTTATACATGAGACTCACAAATCTTGTGTCTGATGCACGTTTGTCAACATAGTCGGGTTATATATTTTTTACGTCTGTATTATAAGTAAAAGTTACTTAATAACTGAAACTGATAACTAACTTAAACATATAATTACTAACATGACCTAATTATAATTGACGGTTGTAGTAATAACTTTTCAATAAGACATGTGATATTAATGATTTAATATGATATATGTTGTGAACTAAGACACGTCCCGGGATATTCGATGTCGCTAATGACTAAAAATGGGAAGTAGTAACCAAATTCCAATGGTAACATTAGATAATAATAATATAAATTTACCAATGACATGTGTTAAACTAAGAGATATGTCCAAGGTAGAAATCAATCCTGTAAAAGGAGAGCCACCCAATTTTTGGGATTTAACTGACTGGGAAACGGTTACTTCCGTGTTGACATTATAGAAAGGGTTTGCATCTCCATAAGTATTAATATGTGACCAATTAGCAATCTATTATTGTTAACAAATGTTCATATATTTGTTGTTAACTAAAACAGACACGAATAGTACAAAAACGAAATTTCATAAAGCTAGCTTAACTCTGGCAAGAGGTGGTAACCGGGCTGGTTTGGCCCGTGAAACCAATTGAACTGGCTCAGTCCGTGAATTTATTTTTGTGTCTAAAAATTTGAACAATTATGCATGTAGTAAAGTTTGAACCATTGACCTCTCATTTATAAATCATACTCTTTACGAATAGACCAAAATAATTTTTGTTAAATTATTTGTTTAAAATATATTCTTATTGTCTTTTAACACATTTTATCGAAACTTCAAATAATATACTTTTGAGATAAACGTATTTAATTAAATAAAAAATAATATTTTTCATTTAAATAAATATTTTATTCGATGAAAATTAGATTCATGAAAACTTTAAAAAATATTGGTTTAATATTCCTAATATTTTTTATTTATTAATGAACATGAATTATAAATTATTTATTAATTATTTATTATATTTTTAGATTTAATATGAATATAAATATCACTAGTTTATGAATTTAATAAATAAAATAATTATTTTATCTATTATTACAAGTTTTTCTATTTAGATTTTAAAGTAATAAAATAAAATAATTATATAAAATAACATTATTTCCATATAGGTTAGTGGTAATTTCTACGCTTCATCTATTTCCCGCTAAGGTTCAACCCTCCCCATCTACATTTTTTAGAATTAAATTACATTAAAGGGAGGGGAAACGGGCCGGGCCGGTTATTTAATGGGGCCCGGCTCGACCCGTGACTTTGCGGGCTGGTTCAGCGGTTCAGTCAAGGTCGCCCTAAATTTTTGATGGCCCAGCCCGGAACCGGCCCGCGAACCGCCTGGAAAGGCTCGGGCCAGGTCGACCCGGTTGCCACCCCTAATTCAGGCTAGTTCATATACTATTCTCTTAAAATGTTGATTAGTACAAAATGAGCGGGGATTTGTTCAAGGTCTTCTAATAACAAGGTAGGTGAATTTTTATTACCAGTAATCTTATTGTTGCCATCAAAATCCGAGCAGCGCACATGTTCCGCGATGGTGAGTTGTCGTCCGCATACACAAGAGCAAAGAACCCAAATATGAGGGGTTCGAGAAGGGATTTTTCTTGCTTAAAGGCCTCTAATGCCTAAGTTATAAATGTGGAGAGAGTTTTTATATAAGTTTTGTGAACTCACCTCCTCAACAGTGGAGAGGACACTACAAGAAAAATGGTTTATAGTACAACAACCGTAAAAAAATACGGTAAAATTTTAGCGGCGATTTTTAAAAGTCGTCACTAAATAGTGTACTTTAGGTGGTGGTTTCCTCAAAACCGCTAAATAGTGGAATTGAACCCTTAGCGGCGGTTTTATTTTCTTTTAGCGGTGGTTTTAAAACCGCCGCTAAAAGTCTTTTAAATCCTCAATTCCTTTCCAACCCGCAATTTACATCTCTCTTCTCTCTCAAAATCCTAAGGGCGATTTGCAGCGATTCACCTTCATCGATCACCGATCACCTTGTCTCTTCCCCGTCGCTCTTCGTTGTCGATTACCGGTCACCCTCGTCGTTGAAAACCCGTGAGTCTTTATCTCTTTCTCTCTGCGTTTTCTAATACATCTGGCAATTTTTGGAACAACCCAGAAGGAGTTGAAGCTCTTTGTTCAGACATGGAAGTGCATCACACTGATGTGAGTTCTCAACTTTTCATCTTTCAGTCCAAAATCTTGATTTGTTATTTGAGTTCTAATAAATAAAGTTGTGCTGATGAATACTTTTTGCTTTGATTTTCAACCATGCAGTAGTCAAATTGAAGATTTAGTCAGGTAGCTATAGTGTTTCTCATGGTTCAGTTTCCACTTTTGGAGCTGTCTTGGACATAGTAATAGACAGCCACAGGTAAACTCTATATTCTCTCTGTGTGCACATGTCATAGAAATGTTTGCCAATTTTAGGCATCAAATAGAGAATTGACTTTGTTTCTGCCATTGATCTTTCTGTAAAATATAATGTTATCCTCGACTTCTCAGTTCTATTGCTACTTAGACAACACTAGACAGGACTTGTATGATTTTCTTTTCTATGGCTATTGAAATGCTAATAGGTTTAAGAATACTGCTTCTAAAGATCCATATTCCACCGCCACCTCCTCCACTCCCAATTATAAACTTAATCCTACCCATCATTTGTCTCTCTCTTGAATCCTTTGTAAGCATTTAGACAAGCTTCATTGACTTGTACGTTGGGTCTACATTGAAGGTAAGCCCAACTTTTTTTTATCTGATTTGTTTGTGTGGTTTTTGATATTCAAGTTAGTATAAAAGAAAAACATGGAATTAACTTAGGTTGTTAGACATTGATGAATCTTATTTGTTTCACCTGCATCTAACGATAAAGTAAATAAAGAATAATGGGAAGAATAAATATTTGACTCACTTTATATCATGTTATCATGGATTTAAGGGTATGAACTTTTAATTTAAGGTTGGACATATGGGTGTAGATAAAGCTATAGGCAGTGAGTTTATGAACCTATGGTTATTGTCTGTTAGTGATAACTTAATGATACTATTGTTTAACAAATACATAGATATCGAGATTAGGGAAATTTCAGGAACAACTCTTGGTTGTTGGGTATATCTAAACAAATTCATGTCTGTTATAAGCTACCTTTCATGTGAAATAATAATAATAATAATAATAATAATAATAATAACAATAATAATAATAATAATAATAATAATAATAATAATAATAATAAGATGGAGATTTCATGATAGGTGGAAAGGGTTAAATACATACTGCAATGAGTTGTTAAATGTCTTCAATTTCTTGTTTGATAGCCATTAAAGGTTTGAATAAGCAAAGTCTAGATATTTTGTTGAGAAGATAACTAAGACGATTAATAACACACTTTAATGCATATTTTTCCTAAACTTACTAACGGTTCTTCAATAAATTTATAAGTTCATAAGTATATACAAACTTTGTTATCAAGTACAAATGTCTATTTATATACAGATAATGCATTCTTGTTGTAAAAGATTAATGGGATGTTAGATCAGAATGTGTGAAATTTATAATATAAATGCATAAACTTAACAGTTTTGACACTTTGTGCATTGGTAGCTCGAAGTATTCTATTTTAACTTGGTGTTGTTAAGGACAATAGGTAAGTAGAATTTTATACATACTTAAATGTTATTATATATTGAAAATTTATGATGAGTGATTATATGTCATGGTGCTCTTGCTTGATTCTTTGTGGGTGAATCTCACTTATGTGATAATTTTCTTGTCTGAAAAATTATGCTTAATTGTATGTTATTGTGCTATTAATTATGTGTATGTATATCGTTTATGGTAATGTATAAGAATACATATATATTTTATTCATCAGCACAACTTTAAGGACTATATACAGTTTTTCTCTATCATTTCTCATAGATAAGGGCTACAAATGCATATTATATATTATTCTTTGAAGTAGTCTTTGTTTACTATTGCTTATATTATTCTTGGTTAGCGCTCGTGTCTACGAACACCTACCATTTTAATTGTTCACACTACCTCTAGTCTGCATCTGCTGAGCTGTTATAACTTAGAGATAATTTATTGGTCAGATACATTAGAAGAAAATTGTTTATGATTTCTGTATCTCCAGTAACTTAACTTTTCATTTGGTTCTTATAACAATTTCTTTTACGTGTAAAGAAAGATGTTCAGTGGAGGGTGGGGAGTAATTTATTTACATTTTTTCATGACTATTTTTTTATAGATGACGATGATGGACTTTTTTTGCCCTATTTATATTTATATTGCGTACGTTATGATTAATTACTAGAGGTTAGAGTTTTTAAACTTGAGTGGGTTAGTCCATGGCTCTTTCCTTGGAGGTTAGATTTTTTTTTTGCTCGATTATCTTTACAGCTAAAGTTAAAAGCATGATTGTAGACTTTACATTGCAGTCATAAGCTTCAGTTTTTTTTAAATTCACCTACGGCGGCGGTTTTGTAAACCGCCGCCATATATTTTGTAAAATTTCATCAAACAACCGCTAAATGTAAAAACAAACCGCTGGCGAAAGTGTATTTTTGCCGGCGGTCCTACGACGGTTGGAAAAACCGCCGCCATAGGCGATTTTTCTTGTAGTGAGAGGGTATTTACAGAGTTGGAGAATCTTTTGACAACCTAATGGCCATCGGATTGTCCTCCACTGTCTTCCATCTGAACAGGGGGTGGTTGAGAGAAAAGATGATGCATTAAACGTGCACCCTGCTCTGACCTGATACACGCAAGCTCCCCTTGAGCAAGCCACTCCAGTAGGGAAAGGCATTAAATACTAAGTGACATCTCATGCCCATACATATAATCTTTCAGGATTGCAACTTCTTTCCTGGTCGGTGCTCACCGAGGTTGGCACAATGAGGGTTGGCGAGAACGCTGAAATAACGTTGAACTCCCCACTGGTGTGTGGTTGAGCGGCTATGTTTCTCTTGAGCTGCTCTTTGGAATTGTCTGATGGGAGTGTTACGTCCACGAACTGGTGGCCCATAGGGACACGCGTCCTCCCTAAGGAGGTAGTTCGGGGGCGCCCGTAACACCAACCCTTCTTAAGTTGTTCAGTGGAAGAAAAGTCGAAATGTGAATTTATGTGTTAACAAAATAATTACTTCCTATGCTAAGAAAAAAACGATTGGTTGAAATATTAGTATAATCAAATTTGTCTTGAATGTCATTTTAGTTTGTCTAATCTAAATTGACTATCACAATTCAATTGATGATGATTTAATTGTTTATAAAATAAGATTGTCATGTTTAGTTATGCATGGTAATTTACGATGTGATTGGTGAATTAATGATTGCTATGTTTGGTATAAGTTAACTTTTGTTGTAAATTTGTGTAAATAACATGAAGTTACTTAAATGTCATTTTAGTTATATATTATCTATAAAAATTTTGACGTGCAATTTTGACATTAATTTTTTTGATTAATATTTAAATAAATTTATAATGTTAAACTAAATTTACAAAATCTTTTTAATCAAATTAATAAAACAAGATAAATAATAAAAAATATTTTCACGTTAAAATTTTAACATTAATTTTTTATTAATATTGGTAGACTAAATTTTAATTAAATTAATAAAATGAATTTTATTAATATTTTAANAATATTAATAAAGTTAATTTTAACCAAATTAATAGAAATGAGAGAGAAAGTGTGAAAAAAAATATTTCAATCAGGATAGGAAAATAACTTGGTTTGATATTAAAATTGTAATGATATTATAAATTATGATTGTTTCCATTTTATTCTGTAATTCAATTATCTCAAAAAATTATAAATTAGGATTGTAACCTTATTTAAAGATTAATCTAAATAAATATTATAATTCAATTAAAAAATTTATAAAGAACGATAGTGCGAAACAAACGGGACTTTATTGGTAATGCAAGTCATATTAGATTAATAAGATGTTTGAATCCAAATCAAATAGTGTCAAGACAGTCTGACTTCTGATCTTACCCCAAAGCGTAGAATAATATAAATAAGAAGTTGAGTTACTCATATAACAAGGGACAAGGGACGACATAGTCCTTTCCGTTATAAACAAATCTCATTATGTAACTAACGTGTCATCCATTGACCAGAGAAGTTCACGTATGCAACTACGTGTCAAAATCAGGAAAACTTACATAACGGTTACAGGGGATCCTGCTATGGTTGCTTCAGCTTAGGGTTTTCACTTTCCACTTTCAAGCGACATCATTCTCTGGCATTACGCCATTTTTGTGCAGTTTAACTTTCTTTTATCAGGCATTCATCTGTAAGTAAATTCTTTTTGGTTGAGTATCACCTTTTTTAGATTAATTGAACACTGTTATCTTAGTAGTTCAATTCAACAGTATGAAGTTCATTTCAACGCTTATAAGGTTAATATGAAGGACCTCTCTTCTCACCCTTTTGAGAATTTGTATGAGAGTTGTGATTTTTTGTCGTATCTTGACTTGTGTAAGTAAGAAATGAGAATTTTTTTTACCAGAACTGATAGCCCAGCTGCTCATTGCTGATGGATTTTAAGTTCAGGGTGAATTAGGTGTTGGACCTCGTATTATAAGATTAAAACTTGTCTGTTTCAAATTTATAAGTGCAAAACTTACGGAAAGAAAGACCATATCTTTCTTTTATATACTTGGCCTAGCAGTAGTAGATATTAAACTGGCCTTATAGTAAACCAGTTCAATTAGATTTCTACAGTAAGATTGTGTTTGGAATTGTACTTTTATGTTATTTTTGGATTCTTTTTGTCTGTAGTTTTCATAGACGTTAATTGTCAATACTTTGTTTTCAAGTAGATGAGTGTAGCCTCCTTTTTGGTCATATGTCTCTGAGATTATTTAACCTGAACATACAGATTGAAATAAACAGGATTGAACTTCTTGCAAGATTGAGACTGTTTGGAGGAATATGTTTGATTGATGGCGTCAAATTATATCTCGGGTTATGATGATGTAGATCTTTATCGACCAGGCTTGATTATTGCAGCCTGCTTTGTTCTTGTTGCATTGTCCCTCTCTATTTTCCTCATCCTACAACATCTCAGATTCTATACAAATCCTGAGGTTACTTCTTTTCTCAAATGAAATTGTAACCCCTCATTTAGACTACTACTGCATAGCTTTAATCTAATTGAAAGTAGAAAGAATGTGTTAATTTTTTTGTGTAAATAGTTAAATCATGGATATTTTTCTTTTAGGAACAAAAATGGATTGTCGTTGTGTTATTCATGGTTCCTGTATACGCTACTGAATCGGTGAGATCTTCTCTCAATTCTACGGCCCTTATATCTTCATTTTCCATTTTTATCTGAATTGATAGAACGTTAATGGACATAAATATGTGAAATGAACTGTAATCTTGATAAATCCGATACTCATTGCCATTAGTATATTGGTTTTTGTTTGTCTTCTGCAGATAGTTTCCTTGTGGAATCCAAAGTTGTCTCTCGCGTGTGACATTTTAAGGAGCTGTTATGAAGCATTTGCCTTGTATTCCTTTGGAAGCTATCTGGTTGCTTGTCTGGGTAAGCTCCTTCCCACGGACTGTGATTTTGGATGAGCATACGGCTTATCTAATCTATCTGATGAAGCTGCACCTATCTCAATCTTAATAGTCATTACTAAAAGGTGAAAATGGTAGTTTACGAGGCTTTAGTTGCTTGTATGGTTTCTCTTAACATTATCTAGGCCAGTACTATGTGAATTTTAACCTTCCAACACGTGTAATTGGGAGTTCTATAACATCCAATGCTAGGTGGGGAAAGAAGAGTCGTTGAACTACTTGAAAATCAATCAAGAAAGCTGTTGAATGAGCCATTGTTAGCAGCCGAGAAAAAGAATGCTAAACCGGAGGACAAAAGGTTTCGGAACTTCTTCCTCAAACCATGTATTCTCGGCAAGGAATTGCTCACAATTGAAAAGTTTGGTCTTGTACAATACGTAAGGGCTACTCATCCATTTCTAAGATTTGATTTCGGCCTTTTGGCTTTCTGATTTTGCTTTTTCGATAGCCCAGATGATTTTGAAGACCCTTAGTGCATTCTTAGCATTGATATTGGAGCTCCTTGGTGTTTATGGTGATGGGGAATTCAAGTGGTACTATGGGTATGTGATTATTGTTGTACTTCGTTGATTTATCATTGCCTCGATGTGACCCTTCTGCCCGGATATAGTATGAAATCATATACATGTTTTCATTTTCAGTCATTTTCTTCACACGGAACACTTGTTTATTCTTATAGGTACCCATATATGGCAGTTGTGCTGAATTTCAGTCAAATGTGGGCACTGTATTGTCTTGTACAATTTTATAATGTTACTCATGAAAGACTTCGGCCAATAAAGCCACTTGCAAAGTTCATCAGCTTCAAAGCCATTGTATTTGCTACCTGGTGGCAAGGAGTGGGGATCGCGCTTCTACGTCAATTTGGAGCTTTGCCCAAGGAGGGAACACTACAAACTGGCCTTCAGGATTTCTTGATTTGTATAGAAGTAACTTTCTTATTTCTTCTCGCTTTAATTTGTAGTTAACGGGTAGTGCTAGTCAAATTACCTGTGATCCATTGTGTGGTAGATGGCTATAGCGGCTGTAGCTCACATTTTTGTCTTCTCGGCGGAACCATATAAGTACCTACAAGTTCCCGAGTATGGGAAAGTCACCACTGAGACTACCAAGGCAGCAGTGGAGATCAAAGAAGGTGATAAAGAGAAATCAGCACTTCTAGAAAAGGAAGAGATACAAGTGGAGGCTCCTGGAACGAGTGTGACAGAAAGTGTTCAGGATATTGTTGTTGAAGGTGGTCAATGCGTAAGTTCTCTCACGTTCATTTCCTTATTCGCGTATATGTATGGAATTGACGTTCTTCAAACAGGTTGTCAAGGATGTGGTGTTGACCATTAATCAAGCAATCGGGCCGGTAGAGAAAGGGATTGGAAAGATCCAGGAGACCATTCATCAAAAATTGGTAAATGATCAAGAAGAAGAGATGGATGTGGAGGTCGAGCGATATGTGGAAGATGATAATAAACTTGCTGGAACCTTGTCTGAAATCTGGAAAGGAATTGTGAAGAGTTTAAAAATCATTTCATTACTTTAGCAATAGTCGCTGCAACTTAGTGCTATATGGGATATGGCTTAACTGCTGAAAACTTTCTGCTTTACAATTCCTTGGAATTGCTCAATATAGGAAGTACAAGAATCCCTTTATATGTTGTTTCAAGAGGTTACTGTTCTTTTGAGTCCACATGTATCTCATATCCGGCCGTCAATGGGAAGGTAATATATTCCTGTAAGCCACTTTGGATTGATGCTAAAAACATACATATTCGTAAAAAAGAAAGGAAAAAAATTATAATTGTAATCCTGCCTTGCAATCATAGATCACTAGATGAACAGCACATATCAGCACAACACTCAACGCAGCCAAAACAAGCAAGAGCCATGCAGAGTTGAGTCAAAGCGATTGCACATTGATTATTCATGTTGGAACAAGCCTGTATGCAACATGGGCAACAGCAGTGACCAAATATACTCCCACAACAACTTGATGCTGCTTTCATAAACAGTTCTGCAGCCTCCGGTAGTTTTGGTTCTTCAGATCCCGGAGGAATATTGTCAGCGGTTGCCGTCAAGTTTCCAAAACCAATACCCAAGTGCCTTACATTCTTTGCTTTCTTGTTGCTTTTATTTGATACCTTTATAAGAGAGGTTTCCATAGAATCGATCATATAGTATCAGTTAGATGGATTGACGTTCAAGTGACATTCAGTTTTTGAAGCAGAAAAAGAACTACATACCTCCTTGGCTCCTTTTCCGTCAGTCTCAAGTATACTCATCTGAGTATACTCAGATACCACACCAGTTTGTACACTAAGGTTTGCAACCTGCAAAACAAAATCACTTGCAACGTCGGGATAATTTATTTACTCATAACTCCGTCATTCAAAACTTTGGGATATTCTAGAGAGTAGGGAGGAGAGAGAAACTTATATTTTTTTCCTCTCCTCCACATCATTTCTCTTTCTATCAGTATGTTACTGTTACATTAATATAGAATTTTAATCAGAACCTTATATTATCAGCATGGTAAGATTTTAGCTTTGTTTTGTTCAATGAAGGGTTGAAGGTTCGCCCAAAAGAGAAATGCCAAGCAACTAACCTTCTCCTGAAGCTGTTTATCTTCTGATAACCAGGCCTCAGCTGTGAGCTGCTGAATCTGTTCCCTTGCAATCAACTGAAGAAAAAAAAAGAGGAAAAAGGAAAATTCGTTCAGCTACTCATAGATTTGACGCCGCCATTAGAGACAAATTGCAAGAATTCATAAATAATAAGCCCTAGTTAATATAAGGACTGCAGGTTGTACTTTTACCTGGTCAAGCGGTATATCCTTTGCCTGTTGTACTTTCAAGTCTACCACAAAGTCACTAAGATTGGGAAGCAGACATTTCGCTTTAATACTGTCGGGAAAAGTTCCCCGGTATCTGCCAGTTATAGTCAACAGACCCTCACAAGAAAGGTCTGGAATGGGGGACGGATATACCTGGTACAGAGAGTACAAATTAAAATATAGATCATTCGAATTGGGGTTTACTGAATTAGTACAATATTGATATACAGTCCGATATGTTGAGTGTGTGACAACTGCATTTTCTTTTGCCAAGACTTCACATCTCTAGCTGAGCATGGAATTCGAGTACGACTATATAGTTATGAAGCATGAGTATATTACATAGTCTCCTGAGAAACTTAAGAAAAGAACAATGTTCATACCTCAGCATCACCTAAATCATCGAATGCATCAAAGGTTATATTTGCAAGAACTGTAGAAGCCGCAGCAAATAATTTGTTTACTGCAACTCCAACCGTATCTGAAAATCAAAGAAAGTATACAAGCGAGAGTAAGATAAGAGTAAATTTCACAATCGCTTGTTATTAAAAAATACAACAAATGAAGTGACAGGACCAACAACCTGTGTTAGTATCTTGGAACTTAGATTATAGACTATTTGTTTGTTAAACCTATCGGCTTGCATTATCATAAATAGTTTCTTGCACTAGAAGTTTCAACATTACTCTAGAAGCACACTTGTTATAGGAATAAAGAAACAATTGTTAGGCAAATTCAGAACAAACCTATATCACATGCCGCGACATATCTGCCTCTGCCAATCACTGCAAGCATTCTCAGAAAATACTGGTTGCAGAATGAACCTGGAGAGTTACCAAATGAATTTGGTGGGAAATACTACAACAGTTATGGCTCCAGAAGAAGTATATGGAATTTTATCTGGAAACCACAAAATAAATGAGAAAATATGATATGCATTCTAAGATAAGACCTTTAGAGAGAACAAAAATTAGAATCCGTGGAGAGAACAAGATCTAGACTCAGTTTAATGAAGTCTAGGGGCGTATGACAATTTCGGGGAGTATGAGGCTTTGAAGTGCAAGTCATTACCTATTCCGCAAGTGTATATACGTGGGTGTATTGATCTTCCAACTTTAAGATTATTTTTCACTAGATCACAAATTTGCCTCTCATCTTCAACAGATCCATCAGTAATGAGAAAGATGATAGGAATTGAACTACCAGCTGTACTTAACATCTCTATGGCCTGAAAAAAAGTGATTCACAAGTTGAATATTCTAAAAAGTATAAAGAATAAAAAATAACAGATAAGGGTGAAAACTGAATAACACCAGCATCTGAATATGTAGCCATATGCGACATGTATAGGTTACTAAGAAATTCCACTTTCAGTGCAACTTTTTATAACAGCAAGTTCTTGTACTTTCTTTAGTTTACAAATGAAAAAGACGCCTTAACTAAAGATTCTACTGCCTAATGTAGGTAAGATACAGTCACAAATCCCCTAAACAAAAAATAAAAAAGGATGGATGGAGGGAGGGAGGGAAATATAGGAGTAAAATATAGGGATAAGGGTGAAAACTGAATGGGACCTTCGTCAGGGGTAGTGAAATATTTGTGCCGCCGCCTGCAATAAAATTTATGCTTATCCACTGAGTGGCTCTTTCGACGGCCTCTTTGGTAGCCATCTCCATTGATGTCGAGAATAGATAAGTCTCGCTATTAAAAGCGATAATGTTAAATGAATCCTCTGGGTCAAGATTAGAGAGAGCTGCAAATAGAGCATTTTTTATATCATCAAGTGGCTTTCCCCTCAGGCTTCCACTTATATCAACTGTATATACGATCTTCTTTCTGAATACCTGTCATATAGAAGAGGATAAGGATAGACTATGATGATAGATACTACAGTTAAAGCCAACAAAAAAAGTACAAAGAAACATTGTAGCTTAAAGTTAAACAAGTCCCAGATTAACCTTTCTATTAGGCTGATTTCCTGGATAAAGATAGATGCAGAACAAATCTCTTTGATCAACATCATGGACAGACGGGGATTGCAGGATAACACCACCAGTTACATCAGTCGAAGAGACCTACAAAACATTGAAGATGCACATAAACATGCCGGAAAGATGCACATGCCCATTTAAAGAATCTTACAAAAATTTCACATTCGAAGAAACAAATTTTTGACCCCCAACAGAGAGTCCTTAAGCAGTAAATCAGTTTGCAGTTACAAAGACGCCAAGTCTTACAGTATATGAGAAGCTAAAATCAGTTCTTGACCATGAGAGAACTTCTGATTCATATGAGAAACTCAACTTTCCAACATGCCGCCTCAGTTCCTAAAATCAAGGAAAATCATGTATTTTTAAAAGACTACAAATAAGGATATGTAACACCATAAATAAAAGAAAATATATTTCTACTAGTTTAACGAGAGATTCACCTTCAGAGGATGACTAGTTGTCTTGCACAGAATTTCAGCTCCATGACCAGCATTCACATTTAGCTGTATCTTTTCTTTTTTTGATATATTCTTTCCAGCAGGAGTGACATAATCAGGAAACGTGAATGGCACATTCAAGGATAACTGACCATTGCAGTATGATAGTTTTTGAGACCATCTAATTTGAACAGACAAAATTGAGCCCCCATCAACCTTTTCGTGACAAGAAAGTCAGACTTCATAAGAAGCGTGAACCAAACCAGAGAATTCCAAATATTAGCAATCAAAACGGTCAATTTGATTCTCTCTCATACCTGTGGAATTGTTAAGGTAAACACATGGGGTGTCAGGAAACCTCCTTCTTCAACCCGTGCTGGCTTTTCTCCATCAATATGGTCGTCTATTGCAATCACTTGAGTATGATATGATTTTCTAAGAATGCCAACCTCAAGACCTAGAATTGAACCCTGTTAGCCAAATAATATATTGCTTGAGTACATGAAGTAATAAACTGAAGAATCTACGATAAAAACTGAGTAAGAAGAATACAACCACCAGGATTTGTTACGAATAGTACATTTTGCTCAAGAAAAGTACCATCGGTTCCCAGTGGAACTAGAATTGTTAAGACACAGCCTGTGAATTATTGTATTTCGAAGTTTAAACTGACATCACCAACTCTTAAGTAAGACACCTACTTGAGTCTTGAATCTCAAGGTAATGGAAGAAATTGTCTTTGAAAGGCTTAGGAAGTAATCCGAGAAACATGTCATTATGCATGTTGTTTTCCACCTATTTCATCATTACAGCAACACAATCACAAGCGTAGTGGCTATACACACACAGTTCCCCAAAGCTATATAAAGGTAGGATATTGTTTCCCAAAACATTCATAGATATAGAACTACAAATTTAAATGGTGTCCTTGTCCATCAAATTGAATACCAATACCAATACGAGACTTTCGGAAGTAGCATTCAAAAACAGATAAAAGGATGCAATAAATTTAGCAGCAGAAGTATTCAAAATCAAACATGGACCCGCAAAGAAAAAAACAATTCCACAAAAACACACCTGCTCGCCCATCGGGATCGCAATGCGACAATCACAGCTCCGACTACCCATCACACAATGAACTCTCCATGACCCTGTAACACGAACAAAAGCCGTGTCTAAGTAACAATCAGCCTCCAGCTCAACACCGTTCATCTGGAGAGGAATCAAAGCCGGAGGATCACACCTGCCGTGCACGTGAGGCTGGTAGCTCGGAATATCCGGATTGTCGACGATGCTTGGGTCATAAATAACGGCATAAACCATGGGAGCCGCGGGGAGATAAGACTGGCCCGACATATCGACCATTGCGGGCGGCTTGGGTGGGGCCACGGCCCGGTCCTTGCCGAAGTATAATCGCTTGGAAAGCTTAAGACCATCATCAACAGCTCTTGAGAAATCTTCAGCCATTCAGAATGGATGCAGAGAAAAACGAGGGAAGGATAAGAACGTTAGGAAGGAATTTGGAAAAAAGAATACTTCAAATGAACGTTCACTCATATTTTGGTCTGCAATAAATAATATGATTTGGGAAGAAAGCGAAATGACGGTAATTTTGGCCATTTCGATGACATCAGACTTCGAAATCTGTTGGGCAACGCTGTCCAAATGATATGTCGACGGCCAAATATTAATAATTTTAATAAATATGAAGATAATAATATCATGCTATCATTATCTTAGTTAAGACCAGTGTGATTAGTCCATCTATTATTTTTTCATCCTTTTTTAAATTAGCACCGGATATATAAAATTTAAATTCAATTACTTTTGGGGATGCACATATTTTTGATAAAGAATTTATTTTAAGTATGCATCGAGTTATTTAAATGATAATTAAATTTACTCAATTCAACGACATGATAAAAAAAACAAGAAGGTTTTCGAAATTTTGAGGCATTGTGCCTTCCAAAGTGTTGTTTCTCATCGAAATTTGAATCAGAGAGGCCGTGATTGATGCCGGAAGCTCGCCGGAATTGGCATTGTCACTAGCGTTTAAGTAGTAGAGATTCTGGAAAGCACTCAATTCGGGAAACTCTCCGGTGAGCTTATTCCATTGAAGTTCCAACCATTTTAGGCTCACAAGTTCGTTGAAACTCGCTGGAATTGTTCCTTGCAGGTGGTTGTTGTCTAGATACAGTTCTTCGAGGTTAGAGAGTGACCCAATCGCGGTGGGTATCTCGCCGAAAAATGAGTTACCTGACATAACGAGCCTACGAATTAGCCGAGTCAGGTTGGAGAGCCAGTCAGAAAGCGGACCGGAGACGAAATTGTTTGAGAAGTTGACGGTTTCCAAGTAAGGGAGGTTGAAGGAAACGGAAGAGAGTGAAAAAATGGGGTTCCAAAAAAAAGTCAAATCCACGTAAGATTAGATTTGAAGACAAATAAAATAAAAAGTTAAAAGATTTTAAATAAAATAAAAAAATAATTCAGAATTAAAATTATAATTTTTCATAAAAATTTTAACTTATTTTTACTTTTGACCTCCTGACCTGATCACCTCATATTTTATTAAACAAGAAATAATTATGTTATTAATATTATATGTGATCATCAGATGTAATTAAATTATTACATATAATCATTAAATCTTAGTCAGATACGTTAATATTGGCGATAAGAGGTGATCCCACCGTCACAGTAGGAAAATACAGAGGATGAGGATGAACTATTGCTATTAGCGGAGTAAGATTATTCGTAACTGTCACTTGATGGTTTAACTTCCCGATTTTGTTTTATTTAATTTAATTTATTCATTAAATGTATGATTTAATAATTTAATATGTTGAATTATTTATATAACGTATGAATCACTTTTTGTGAGCCTTACTTTATGGAGATCAATAACTCCACGTGACATGTTTTACATAAAGCTTGAGCCTTTAATAGTTTCAATTTTTATTTGGAACCCACTAATCAAAATTAGCACCTTTCTCTTTAAATAATGAAAATTAGTGTTTTTAAGGGATAGAATTACTTAGATGCCCTTTAATGAAATACACATTATAATGGGACTTGCTTTATTTTTTATTTTTTTTAATTCCCTCAAAAGGTTCCCTCCATGATTTCATCTTCTTCGTCTCATGTCTATTCTCCGAGGGACTCTTTCATTAAGAGAGCTCCATTATTGAAAAGCAGTCTCAGTTGAAGCTATGGAGCACCCCTTTAAACACTGCTAGAACATAGTCTAGCACATGCAGTCGAGCTAGACCAAAGTCTAGCACATTGTACAGTCTAGCTAAACCAAAATCTAACAACTTCTATAAAACTAGGCCATAGTCTATCAACTACAGTCTAGCAACAGCTGAGAATCAAAATTCTCTTATTGCACCAATTAGCTTTAAAATCATTAAATTATTAAATTATAACTATGACGGTTAGTTCAATTAGTCTCATAACGATTGTTATTTTCATGTAAACCAGATTTAATCCTATGAATTTCTCATTTTCCTAAAACATAATATTATCAATGAGTCAACGGATTGTTCTGATCAATGGATTTTATGTTTCCAAAAGACAGTGCACAGAATATAACTTAGATTATTCTAATTAAATAATATATAAAATGCACATGATGAATATCAAAAAGACAGTTATAAATCCCCTCAGAGGAAAAGTTCGCAAATTGGTTCTTTTTTTTTTCCTTAGACTATAGTTCCACAATTGTGAAAGCACCATATCGATAGATGTTCTGACGCTTTTAACTACAAAAGTGAATCTATTATGGAAAAGTATAAAGAGAGTTTGGTCAACTGAACTACAAGAAGTTAGTTCTACAATGAGTAGATCACTGTGTACATTTATATCTGTATAAAGTTCAGACTACAAAAATGAACAAGCCTTTTGAAAAAATAATCTCATTTTCAGCACTGATCACCTTGGCTACTACTAAGTTCTTGAACTCTCTTTTAGTGGAATGCCCAATCTCCAACCTTTTGCAGCTTCATCTATCAAAAGCGAAGCTGAGTTTGCCCGAGCCTTGGCACAGTGGAAGAGTTTGTTTCTCTATTCAGCGAATTTCAAAACGAAAAAAGACTAAATTTGTGCAAAAAGAATCTCATTCCATGTATCAGGAACGCCCGGTAGACACCAATGAAGGCAATCTTGTACTCCACTTCCGGTCGCTGACCTGAATCGGGATATATGGCCTTCGTCTCTAAGCTGGGATGGTGCGGTTATGTCCAAAAGTTTAACCCCCGTTCCCTTCACTGCGTTTGCTGCACTCTCATCACTGGACACATCTTGTAATACCACTTTTCCAACTGACATGGGGGTTGTATTGTTACAGCTCCCTCCGGTATTCCACTCCCCACCAACAAAATGCCTTGGCGAAATTGTCCGGTAGAAAGCTTTCAATCCAGGGTACTTAGGGAGCTGGGAGTTTACCCAACTTATGATGCTGTGAACTGTGAGATTTTTGGCTTTCCAAATCATTGCTATTTGCCTGTCGGTATTCGGCTTACCATCGACGTGCATAACCCACCGGTTAGCTTTGAGCTTTCCTCGGTTCCAGTGGTGGCCTGTGTTGAGAACCAGGACGTCAAATTTGTAAATGTATTTGCGTAAGAATGCAGGAGGACGATCAAGGTGCATAGCGTAATCAGTGTCTTGAATTGTGTTATCAATGGGCTCGATATCACAGAGGCTCGCAGACCAGTAATAGAGAATTGTAGTGTTGGTGCTTGAGAACCGATAGGCCCACCCATTAGGCCGTGTATTGCCAGGAGCTTGGAATAAGCCATATTCCTCTCCTACGTCTATAACATCAGGACTCTCCTGACCGTTTGTGGCCATGCACATAAGAGACTGAAACTGCTGCCGGCCCAAAGAGTCTCCAACAAAAGCTAGAGTTTTGTGTTGCATCCTGTGTGCATCAAGACAATCATCTATATCTAAGACTCTGTTGCCACAAAGCAGCAGAACAAGTGAACAGAAAATGGAACGAGAAAGATGATACAGTAGAAATCGGTTCCTTAATATGATCCCTCTACAATGTCATTTTCTTAAAGATGAATTTAGAAAACTGCTGTTTGGGGGGAAGGGGGGAGGACAGAAAAAGACAAAAAATGAGAGATTTGTAGAAAGTCAGCATTCCAGTCTGATAGATGTCCCTCTTAACGAAATGAACGGCAAGTGCCGGCATGTAGCCTGACACAGTTAAGAACTTGGTAAATGTACTTCGATTGAAACCACAGAGCATAAGACAATCATCACTAGGTCTGCTTACGAGCATCAAGAGTAAAGATGATTAGTTTCAACTAAGTGGAAACGTTGACACGAAAGATGGCTATATCGAACCCGAGAGTGGTTTAATATTTGGCATGGCCACATGGGCTTTAGTTATGTTTCAACTAGTTGAAAAAAAACTGCTT
The DNA here is from genome assembly GCA_003255025.1 of Datisca glomerata. NCBI lineage: Eukaryota > Viridiplantae > Streptophyta > Magnoliopsida > Cucurbitales > Datiscaceae > Datisca > Datisca glomerata. Next base: position 493,554 of record QANY01006236.1, read on the forward strand.
AAGAACAATCAATCTGAGCCAAATAGGATTTATTTGAGACTGAGAGTAGCCAGTGGTATACTGACAGTTTGATATGGGAGAAAATTAACGATACCTTTTCAAGAACTTAGCCGCTTCAAATTCTTCCATTTCACAAGCTTTTGGTTGCCATCGAAGCTTTTCATAGGCAAAATCCGTGCGTTGGGTCAGACGGCAAGCCCACATCCCAGACAACCATTGCTTGCAACCAAACCCAGAGTATAAAGGCCTCTTCTCGTCCACAACCCATTTTCCATTTGCAAGATTACAACCTGAGGGGACGAATAAAATAACAATTAAGTACCACTGTAATCCTTTTCTTTTAGCATAAATTCTGAAAGAATTATACCACTGATAGTTGGCTCAAACAACTAAGTTAACCATCTGCAATTATAAAGAAAACGGAAAAGGATGAAAGGCAGCCTCGTCAAGATCTACAATTAGTGGGAAAATTTATGAATCAGATGACCAGTTTTGCTCTTAAGTTTAATTCCCACCTGGTATCACTAAACTATGCCATCTCCAAAGTAAAGCATCTGAAAAGTAACCAGCAGAGCAGCTTCCAATTTTCCTCAACTCCATTTCCATTTAATGAACTTGATGATATACTCAGTTTTCTTAGCAGTAACAATATTTATTTTCTTACTTCCATTCTAAGAAAAAAGAAACTCTATCACAATTAACAAAAATACAAGCATCAAGATCAGAGAAGGGCCCCAAAGAGTGTCCGCTGACTTTTCTTTACCTCTTAAATTCTTCCAAAACATAATTGTGTTACTCGAAGGAATTTATCCTGATAATCGTGCGTTTAACATCATAAAATAGAAAGCTTGACTGTGTTTAACAATTCACTTTGTATTTTTACTATTAGTATGTGTCTTACAATGGAATTTATACTATTAATCTAAACATAATATCACACTAAGAAATTAAATGAGTGTACTTTCTTTCTCAATTTCTATTGTCATTATTTCATCCGCTTTAGCTAGCACATAAAACTGATTATGTTTCCTAATGAGAGTATCGTAAGAAATGAAAAGATCTTTAGTGACATCATCAAAGGCTATCATGTGAAACCTCTAAATTAAAAAAACCCAAATTAATTAAAAATACGTCCAATATGATCATTGGTTAGATACAAAATTTGATCCTAATTAATCCCACCCGTTTCACTTATTTTTTAGATCCGTCACGGTGAACACCATTTTCGCTCAGACATAGCCTATAACAGATACCTTATATAAGTTCTCTCAATCAAATTTTCCATCTTTTCTATCTGTGAAATATATGTATCAAATAACTTGTATAAAAATTATAATTACAACCTAATAAGCCAAACTGGACTTCTGTTAAAAAATGAAATTTGAACCTGATTTGAAATGAGTAATCCATTTATTTGAAGAGTTGAACAACTGTAGCTTGCAAGCATATGGTTCACATTAAATTTGAATTGCCTTACCTTCGTTTTTATCTGCGCTTCTGCTAATTGAGGAATTAGTATGCGCAGATGCTGGATCAATCAACACTGGTGCATCCAAGCTTTGTTCTCCTTCCACTACCTCTATTTGTTTAATTTTTCCTTCAACTTCAGTCGCTTCTGGTTTTGAACCTTCTTCTTTTCCTATCTCTTTATCTTTCACATCTATTTGTGTCAAAAGTGAAAAACTTTCTGAACTGCCATTTCTTTCTGCTTCCACTATTTGTTTGTGTACAGTTTGTTCTTCAAAAGCAATTGTAGAAATTCCTGTAGCATCACAATTACACTGGTAACTTAAAGGGAAAAATTCAGATAAGAATAATAACTTAAAGAAAAGATTTAGGTACATCACTGATTTTTCACATCCCAGTTATGAGTGCCAAGTATGAATTTAGTATCACAATGATCAGACTTAAAAATATTTATGCAAAAGATCTGACAAACCCGCTGCTACATCTCACGCTAATCTGAATTCTGACCATCATCCTAGCAAGAGAATCTTGGACACGCCAAGAAACGAAAATCCAATAAGCATTGGTCGTGGTGTAACACTAGCCGGGAGCAAGATTCCAGGCCATCATAAAAACAGAGGGGGTGGAGAGGACATGTTTTGGTGCAGTTGTTGTTCACAAATACTTTGTAATGTGACTAATGTTAGATGGGCAAAAGCAATTTTCAACGTCGATCATGCAAAGTGTTGCGACTAAATCAATTAACTTGTTACAATACCATCGGGGAGATCATCTAGATCTTCAAGGTTATGTTCTTTGCCTGCATTCACTTGTTGCTCTAAAGTCAAGGAACTTATTACAGGATCACTCGTCATGATACCTGAACCGCATAGGAAAAATATGAATAAATAAATCATCATTTTTATGTTAAGTTCCAAGGAATCTCCAATCAAAATGCTAAACACGAAGGTTTTCCCTCATTCCAGTTAAGCACTCCGTTATCCTTCATGATGATCAAGTACCACACAACATACATGAATTCCAACATTTCATATATCCAACAACTCTGTAACGACAACTAAAAAATTATACGCGTAGGCATAAGTTAATGACAAGAGAGGAAGACGACATGTTACCGAAACGCACCAGGAGACAGATGCAGCTGAATTTGCGGTGGGCGAAAGACCGTGAGAAGAGAGGTTTTCTGCCATGCCCATATAATAATTGTTGAGCACATCAGGGCGATCGTTATGAGAGAGATCTCTTTACCCCTCAATCCCAAAAAACCTACCTTCATCCTACACGGATAATTAAATGCAGATTTTAATGTTGTCACCCAAATATGGAAATCAATTATAAGAACTAGCAGTCTTTATCATAAGTTCACAAATTAGGGCAGTCCTAACTCCTAATAGCACACGGCTGCAATCTCTTATTGTAGCTGACGATCTGGAAGCTTAATATGCACAACAGAAACAGAGGTTGTGCAGAAAACAGCATTAACGGGGGCTAAGATATTAATACTCATTATTTAAGCTCATCGGTAAGACGCCGAAGACCCACAGAGAAATCAGGAGCGGAGCATAATCAGTTGAAGATCAACCCACCCCATTATAAAGTCATTTTTTTCTCATCAATGTGGAAGTAAGATATTTTTAAGAAATAATTATATAAGAATATAAAAAGAAAATTTTTTAGTAGAAGTGTTTAGAATGTGGTAATAATGTATGGGTAAGATTATTTTTCAGTTCAATATTTGCACGGTGTAGATTGCATGGTGAAGATTATAAACATCCCCCGGCGCATTAAGGAAAGACATTCTCTAAAAAAACAAGTCTTTGTATTTTTCGTTTAAATGTGTCTTGGATGTGAGCTGTGACCTTTCTATTGAGTGTTTATTTATAAAATCTCTTCAAATTATGCGTGATCTGTGGAAAGTGTTATAGTTGTATTTTATTGCGAGTGTAATACAAGTAATTTATTTACTTATTTGTATCTAATATCAGTAAGTTTAGAGTTGCAATTTTACTCAGCATAATCAGTGTCTTTTTCTTGTGCAGCTTATACCAAAACAATGCTTTTCCTTAACCTTGATAAACCCTAGCATCAACATTCTAAGTAGAGGAAAAATAAACAAATTATCAATTGCCAAAAAAGGAACAAAATAAGTGATTCTACTAAAGGAGGGTGTGAGAAAATAATAGAGCACGAGACAAAACCTCTGCATTCTACAATAAAGAGACATTGGCGGATCTGGGAAAAAAATTATATAGCAAGAAGGATAGTAAGTGTATAATCGGAACCTGAAATGGAGCCGTATTCAACAATTCGTGAGCAAACTTTCCCAGAAATTAGAATCGGAGTCGACAAAATAAGCCTGAACGAGGATGAATCCGTGTGGAGCAAATAATCACCATTAATAGGAAGATATGAACGAGCAGAATTGGGAAAGGCTTCCTAAACAATAATTTAACAAATAAAGTCTAGAGTAGAATTTGAATTTGAATTCTTGATCGACTTACAAAATTCAAACGATTTTGAAATTCCGAACAAGAGTTGGATCTCACACAACCTCTATTAGAAAAATAAACCGTACGGCGAAAGCAACGGAGTCACAGATTAAAGGAAAAGTTAGTATATATTTCGAGTTTCTGTTGAAAAAATGGAGACGAGTATTTTTTCGGTCACCTCACTTACTAATTTGAGTAATTGAATTACAATAATATTAAGTTATCTACTCAAAAGTTGAGTTAGTACATTTGATTAAATCTCACATTCATATTTTAAAGTTTGTGGATACGAATTATATTTTTCATTCCTTTTAAAAATTGTAATTGAACTTTGATAAAAACATATTAAGTTATCCACTGAATTTTAATTCATTAAATAACGTTTGAACACTTAAAATTTATTTTATTAATAAACAAATAACATGGCCCTAATTTGGTATTATGATTAAATACAGAGTACGAAATTAGTTGTGACCACGTCTAGTCATGAATCTTTGAAAAAATTTGAGTCAACGAATAGTGGCGACCACTAACCGGTTATTTTGTTTACTTGTACAAGAAAAAACTTTGTAATGTGCCTCAAAATGTGACCATATATTTATTTTTTGAAACATAGAGATACATTAACACGAACAAGATTAGATATTTGATCAATTTTGGCATTACTTATCAGGTGGTAGTCAAATTGAATAATTAGTATTTATTGATTTCTATCACTGACATCTTTATTTTAAAATAAAAAATCAACGATATAACACTCAATTTTCTTGAACTGTTAGTTGTTTTACATCTTGGTCCATAAACTTGTGATTAGATCAATTAAATTGTGAATTTTTAACTTGATTTTAATTAAATCAATTCATTTAAGAAAAATATATAAATAATTATTTTATAATCTTTCTCCATTCTCGATTCATATTTGTTTAAGTTTGTAATAATATCACATACTTTTAGTTATTTTATAATATTTTCAAAATTCGTTTGCTTCGTACATAGTATGTGTTGTGTTACTAAAAAACATAATAATTCGTTTGCTTCGTACAAAGGCGTCGATGACGCCTTTGCATCACATGTGTTTCCACCGGTGTTCCGACACTATTATACAGTCTGTCTAATCAGTACTATGTTGTGTTCTTATCATGCTACTTTTTTATACTGTGATTAATCGCTTCGGCTCCATTGCATATCGAGAATTATATTCTCTTATAAAATTACATTTTATGTGCGACTACATCCTGTGTATATTGGTGTCTATCGCGCCACCATAGTGTCACAAATGTATGATGTTAATTACTGAATCAGCTCTAATAAATCTTTACTTATTTACTATCGTTATCCAATTATTTTATTTAATTTTTAAATGTGCTCATTTTTGTTTCTCTCTCTTCACTATTTACTCATTCTCACTAAAAAATATTTGCTTGCAAGGTACGCGATGATGCAACTATGCTACTGCAACTCTATTCATTTGAACAGTCGTGACTTCTACAAATTAAGAAAAGGTTGAACATATCATGGATCTCTCGTAAAAAAATCATATCATGCCACAACTCATTTTTATGACTATTGCATGATGATTCCAACAACGCTATAAAGTTCCTTACATGATGATTATCGCACGATGACTATTAAGTGATAGTTGCAACAATACTCGATATATGGTGATTTTGATTATAATAAAAAAATTGCTTTATGCGAAAAAAAGTAAATAAATAAAAAATAAATCAATTTTTTTTTAAAAAAAAAACACCTTTGCATGCCCGATGCGAAGGCGTCTTTTGACGTCTTTGCGTGTCCCATGCGAATGAGTCTTTTGACACCCTTGCATGTCCCATGCGAAGGCATCTTTTGACGCCTTTGCATCTCGCATGCGAGGTGCTCCTACACCTTGGGTGTTCGGACACCTCGGGTGTTCCGCCAACGCTACACAGTTCGTTCAGGCGGTACTCCATCGTGTTCTTACCATGCATTTCTTTTTATGTTGTGATTATTCGCTTAGACGCTTATCCTGCCAACATGGCATCCCAAATGTATGATGCTAATGACTAAATTAGTTTTGATAATTTTTTATTTATTTAATATTGACATCTAATTATTATTTATGAACTTCGAATATGCACATTTGAGTATTTATCTCTTTTATAAAATTTACTCATTCTCCTTAAAAAATTGTCTTTACGAGGTACTCAACATGGAACCGCACCGCCACATTCCACTTGCGCCTATCATTGCCCAGCCACAACACATCTGTCACCACATGTCATAGTGTTAATGCAAATACACTACACCTGCCACCATGCTACCATAGTTCATTTGTCATTACATTGTGATAGCATATCTATCACTACTCGCACCTGTAATTGCGCTGCCATGGTAAATATACAATTGTGTTCCCATAGCACAAATGTCATAACTTCCAAGAGGATGCCCCATGATGTGATTTACAAAGTGAGCAACATGCAATTGTGTTGCCACAACCTACTTGTAACGCCACTACCACATTATACAACTACACTGCCACAACACATATGGCGTTGCTACCATAACATACATTATGTTATGCTACCATAACATGCCTATCAGTACTCTTTCATAAAACATCAGTCATTCCATTGTCATATCACAATTACCACTATGCTACCTTAGCATATCTGTCACTACACTCTCATAGCACACCCACGAGGAAGCCACCCATAGTACACCTATAAATGAACCTCTTACAAATCATCTACGACGTAATTATTATATATCAAGACGATGCCCCATGATGTGATCTACAAAGATACCTCATGTGACACCTTACAACGATGCCTGTGTGATATTTTACACACTACGACGATACTTCCCATGAAGCGTGTGGCACACGCCCTCACGCTAGTACATTTATTACGTTGATGCACTATTTCACACTAGTACATTCATGATCAGAAAGCACACCTCAAGCCAATAGAAACTGAACTCTTACACTAGCTCGCCTATGCCAATGACATATCTCACGGTAATTTAGAATGATTATTTCATTTCACCAGGCAATGATTGTTCATTTCGCCAAGTACATATGTGGTAACAATAAATTATCACGAAGTGTATACTAGGACTTGACGTATCTTGACTATCTATGTCAGTGGTAGCTACTTTACCAGCAAGCTTTGTCAGCATCTTCAGATCTGAGCCAAAGAAGGCTTGCCACTTTACCTTCAAGCTCAAATTTTTCCAATAGTTTTTCGTGGTTCGGGATAGTGCAAGAATGTGAGATGCTTTAGGACTCCTCCATCAAGATCAAGTTTTACGAGCTACTATATTCCACTGGCAATGTGTACTATCGAAAAGGATACTGTCCTTCTCTTCTTCATGTTTAGATATGCTAAGAGTGGGTGAATGGGTTAGAATAATCATCATCATTCATTATTTCACTTGAGTGATACTATTTTTCATTCACATTTGATGTCCATATCGAACACAAGCCACAGGGTCTCTGACATGTAATCAAAAGTTCTTACATCTCCATGACCACGCTTGTGGCAAGTGATCAAACTCTGGATAAGATGAAATTTCAACCACCCTTGATGACACAGTTGTACTGTTAACAAATGTTATGATCTCATGACATCCCAATAATCACTTTGAATCATGGTGGACCTGATCAGTGAGGCAATACAAATTGTCAAAGAATACATGAGATAAAGTGACTTTCCGTCATATTGCCCATCTAGTTTCCATCATAAACACGTAACTATTCATTCCTCTTGAAGGGAACCCATTTGACATTGAAGTAAACATAAGTTTCGTTTAAGCTAAGAAGCAATGAAATGACCTAAACACATACTATTGGGAAGTTTGACAATGTGATCAAGGTCACATGCAACATGGGGAAATAATAATGCAATGAATAGAACGAGAAGTGACATTACTTTGAAGCATGTAGCGTAACGACCATAGTGTAATAAGGCTAAATAGTTCCACCTTCACGTTTTGAAAGTATGGGCGTTTTTTAAACTCCCACTATTTCATTTTTTTAGTCGAAGTAGTAGTGTCTTTGAAGAAGTCAAAAAGATGTAGTCTAAAGAAATGAATAAGATGTAGTCCACCCACTCTCACCACTCGGACACTACGTTGGTATGATTTCTAATGGTAATGAGAGATATAAGGAGGTCACCATGCATGTCATGTAAGAATGATATTGATATAACACCTATGTATTCTACGCTCCTACTTTCCTGCTCCGACACGAAGTGGGGTCTAAAAAATATATTATCCTCGACGATTTTCTCTGCACCACGAATCAAACAAGCGTCGATTGCATGTGTCATATTTTTGCACCAACTGTAGCTCCTCTTGATGGTAATGGCATCGGTGTGCCACCTGAGACTATAAAATGAAGATTTTTATCAGTTGTACCCAGATCGCACGCCATCATGACAAGTCACTTATGTATTGTATCTGTACACTGAATGAGTCACGTTATGTTTTTACTAGGTTTGAAATTCTCATTATTGCAATGTACTAAAGATCCAACTTAAAGACCACAGTCACGCACTCTGTGTCATACAATCATATTACATCCCCACATTATCCAATCATGTTATATTCCTCCTCGACTCGAGAATTTTTATGATTGCAAAAATAATACAAATGTGTCCGCTCGAATAATGAAAACAATAATTTCAAGAAGAATACATGTCATCACAACTATACTTCTCAAGATTTGGGGGGCCTTCATCAAGTAACCTCACTAGCACGCACAAAGAAGATGTACAAGTTTATTTGTTACATACAAAACTTGTACATGGGGCGAATATATATGGCATATTATACAACCAAGCTTTTATCATCCACGGCGCTGCCCACTCTTATATCTCAGTATTGTCCTTAAGAATTTTTTTGGGTTCCTGAAAAGATTTGTTGTTATATAAGCTTCAAAGCCACCTGGTTCCTCAGAGATCATTACAAAAATGGCTTTCAACTGCCTTTAAGTATGTCTACATTATCACTTAGAGGAAATATTTTTTTATGTTGGTCCTTCACACCCATGGTAACAGAATTAACCACATCTGGTGCCTCAAGTAGAGTATTTCAGGCCAATTGTTGCCAGGGTGGCGACAAAATCACCTTAACATGCGAGTTGATGATACATCGCCAAGTACGTCCGTGTTAACAATAAATTATCATGCAGTGTATGTTGGGTCTAGACGTTTCTCATCAATAAGTTGCCTGTTATAGGTCACTTAGAATGAGTATTTCACTTCGCCAGGTACGCCTGTGGTCACGACAAATTATCATGCAGTGCATGCTGGGTCTGGACGTTTCTCATCTCTAAGTTGCCTATTACATGTCACTTAGAATGAGTATTTCACTTCGTCAGGTACGCTCGTGGTAACGACAAATTATCATGCGATGTGTGCTGGGTCTAGACGTTTCTCATCTCTAAGTTGCATGTTACAAGTTACTTAGAATGGATATTCTACATTTCCAGGTACACCCGTGGTAACGGCAAATTATTATGTTGTGTATGCTGGGTCTGGACGTTTCTCATCTCTAAGTTGCATGTTACAAATTACTTTGAATGAGTATTTCACCTCACCAGGTATGCCTGTGGTAGTGACAAATTATCACAAGGTCTATGCTGGGACTGGATGCTTCTCATCTCTAAGTTGCCTATTACAGGTCACTTAAAATGAGTATTTCACTTCGCTAGGTATGCCTGTGGTAATGACAAACTATCACGAGGTCTATGCTGGGACTGGACGTTTCTCATCTCTAAGTGCCCTCGCAATGGTTACTTGGAACGAATATTTCACTTCGTCAGGTATGCATGTGGTGTCACAAGGTATATGTTGGGACTAGACGATTCTTATCTCTAAGTCTACCTATCACATGTCATTTGGAATAAGAGTTACACTTTTCCATAACACTTGTAGTAATTACAGTGTGCATGTAAAATCATCACTCATTGATACATTAGGAAAAATAACTTAGAATATCACTCGACACTATCACATGATGTCTTTATGTTTTACTTGATGATAGTTTCATCATCCTTATATGATATTTGATATTATGATTTTGATGTTATCACACGCTGACATCAATCCACTATATGCGCTTTGATGTTATCATATATTATTGTAGGATGTCATTACTTGTTGTTATTGTTTACTGATATAACTGGCATTCTTATATAATGCTACTTACAATTATGAAACTTTATTGGTGTCACGAATTCTCCTCCAAAAACAAAACTTGACTGTTGAAACATGATTCATTAAAAGGAGACCATTCGCTGGAACTTTAAATAAGTTGGTAGGCATTTCGCTATTAGGCCAACGTATGAAAATATGTCTATGATCTTTTAAGTGTGGCCATGACGGGTAGTTTGGTTTAAATGTTCACACATATATATGTGCTTTTCTTAGGCAATTTCATTATGTTTTCGGGTAATATTATTTTGTTTACTTTGGGAAGTTTCACCCACACTATTACGTTTATCATTGAAATTGCATATGTGCTTACATATTTGGAAAACTTTTCAAATAACATCACGGAATGTGATTTTATCTCCACTAATAGATGTTATAACCACGTTGTCAAACATTATCATTCACGCGTAAGTAAATTGGCTATGATGTATACATACTTGATTATATCAATCATCATACCACATGGACACGCACAAATATTACAAATATGCACTTATTACATCTATTGTCATATATATCTAGTTGCACTTTGAAAGTTCATATTTCTCCTTAAGCATTATGGCATATGTTCCTGACATGGGTACTGAGGCTAAATGAAAGTAATTGGTACATCATCATATCCAACGGGGGTTATAGCAATAAAGATGACCTTACATGACAGATTTAGTGAAGAAACATTCATCATCAAAGCGAACATCTCACAATTTGGTATTTCATCAAGAAAGATTACAACACACACCGAGACAATGTACAAGTTCAACTTCTACTCATTTTAACTTACACAGGGGGTTGATGTATATGGGTGCACCCTCGTCATTCACATGGTTGATCGTTATAACTTTGACTCTCCTATGAACTACTGTCAAGTGTCAACTTTGACTTTTCAACGTGATTGCTCGATCCACGTCAGCGAAATGTAACTTGTATTATTTTGTTCTTTCTATGTATTTGTTCATATCATTATAACAATTATGTCAAATGACAAAGACTTAAATGGATCCCTTGTCTAGGAACACATATGGGGGTTGTGATCTGGTAGGATTTGGACGAGGTTTGCTATACTATAAAGTATATCCTTTCACTAGTATGGCCTCTTTTAGGGTTATAGATGTGTCGTCTTCCCATTGTGGGAAGAGACTTAGTTGTTCGGAATCCCTTGGGAGGGGTCCCGGATGAATATCGTCTATCTCATCATTGTGGTAGACCCACAATTTATAATTATGGCAAATGATGACTGGACGTTGCCACCTCAACGAGCTTATTGAGGTGTCATCACATAGGGTCCACTGTCAATTAGACACTAGATTAATTAGAATGAACCCCACATTGAAGCTTCTATATAAATAGAGATCTTCCTTTCATTGTAGAGGACTTTTTTTTCCTTAGCTTCATATTTTCACTTATTAGACTTGGAGAATTCTCTCTGAATTTCTACTCCTAAGAGCATGTTGTCACCTTCCGTAGATTAGCTCAAAGTGCTCGTCCTTCACCCTGTCAGATTTCAACCTCCACGTTCTCAGGCTGTATTTGTCATTTATTATGACTAGATCATACCTGTAACTGCACTAACATGACGTCACGATCACACCCCCTTAGCTCCTGAACAAAAATGATAAGGTGGTTCAAAGAGAGAGGTACATATAGGGTTGCTCTAGTTTGGTTTTTTTGTAATAAAATATATTGAAGTCAAAAGGGTCTAGCATAACCTTGTATTGTATAAAAGTTGTACTTTAGATAAGTCTTATAGTTACACTAACAATTTAGGCCCAAAAGTATAAATATAACAATTTGAAAACGTTTTAAAAGGATACATCTTTTTAAATTTAAGACTAATGAAAAAGACATGACAACAATATCTCAAATAGATGAAGGGTTTGGTTAGAAAAATTAGGGTTGAAAAAAAAAGATATTGAATTGAACCAAACCGAACTGAAAATGGTCAATTCGGTCGGTTATTTAAATTATCTAGGTTCGGTTCAGTTTGGTATTTCTGCCGAACTGAAGTATAAATAAAATAAAATAAATTATATATATACACTAAACTTATTTGTACAAACCCTAAAATCCCACCCTCTTCTCTTTTCTACAATTACACGCGCTGGCAGTGCATCCCTTCTCCTCTTCGAACCACTCTCTCGCTCCTTCTCCTCTTTGAAGCTTTCTCTACAATTACACGGAGTGCCTCCCCTCTCTGAACTCTCTGTCATTCCCCATCTCTTCTCTTCGATCTCTCTCTCATTCCCTCTCTCTTCTCTTCGAACTCTCTCTCTCCTTCCCAATCTCTTCTCTTCGTACTCTCAAGTCTGCTCGAGATGGTGGCGCGAAGAGGATGGCTTCGTTCATCGAGAGCATCCTTAAATCTGCTCGAAAAAGTGGAGCGAACATGCTGGCTACTAGAAATCCTCATATTTGCTCGAGTCAATAGAGTGGAGCGAAAAATATCCTCAATCTCATATCTGAGTATATATGCTCAGCTCTACTCAGATCCACTCAAATCTGAGCAGATCTACTCGAATCTGAGTGTTAAAAATGTTGACTTAGGTTTTTATTTTGAAGAATTTTAGTCTAGGCCTCTAATTTCATCGATTTCTTTTTATTCTGTAACCCTAATATTTTAATCAGGGTTTGTAGTTAATTTTGATTCTGTAACCCTAATGGTTTGTGTTGTTGTATTTTGGAGAATTTGTTTAGTGAAAAAGTAATGGTTTGCATTACTATTAGAATTATTTCCCTGCCTTTTGTACTGTATTTCACCAGCCAAATCTGCATTATGACATGCTTTGCAATAAGGAGAAGCAATTTCCTCTGCAATAAGATGAAGCAATTTCATCAAGTGAAAACGCAGAACTGAATGCATCAAGCATACCCTTCATCATTTTCTGTCAATTTTGCTTGTTCTTGAAATAAAGTTTAATGATTTTTTTTTGCAACCTTGCCGAACCGTGAAACTGAACCGAACCTTTTGATCAAGTTTTGTTCAGTTCGTGTGTCATCCACGGTTTAGTTCGGCTCGTATAATGAGCGAACCGAAACTTTCAGCTCGATTCAGTTTTTTCCTAAAAAATTAACCGAACTGAACCTTGAACACCCTTAAAAAAATTAAGACCATATAAGTTAAAAATAGCATAAACTTGGAAGAAAAAATATGCTATTAAGATTTAATGCCAAGAGGAAAGCTTGGTCACATTGGGATACAACATAAATATTCATTCTCAAGAGATCTTGTCCAATTTAAGCCATACATCTATAATCTATAACATCTTAAAAAGTGCACTAGAAATATTTTAATTTTGAAAATTACCTAACTTTCATATTCTTATATTCGCCCATTTCACACTTTCTATTCAAGAGTTTGAAATTTATATACTAGAAAAAGTCAATGCAATCAACTAATTAGTAGAATGATTCCTCCCTCCCTCCCTCGCTTCTCTTGGTCTCTCTGAGATCATGAACGGCTACGTCTTAACACTTCATAGAAGGTAGTTCATAAGTGTCGCATTTTAACAATATGCTATGATTTTTTACTCTATACTTAAATTTAATTCGTTCAAACATTACTCCAATAAAAGTTTGTTAAAATAACTTAAAATTAGATACACATCAAGTATTTTTAAGGTGGAAAATGCTGCACCCATTCATAGAAGGTAATTCATAAATGTTGCATTTTAACTTGATGTCTTTCATTCAATTAATGCATACTCCTAGAAACCCTTGATCATTCCGCTAAACTAAAGTTGAAAAAATAATATAATAATGTTAGAATTATTATATAAAAGTTCATTATCCTATTTAATTATTAAGTCATATTAGAATTCTTATACAGAAATTCATTCTCCTCTTAAATTATTAAGTCCCAAATAATCATCTCATTCTCTTCACCAATGCATGTATTTTGATCAAGTGTATGTCAGGAGACACTAAGCTCATTTATAGATGATTTTACATTTTCAAGAAAAATTAGGTGCATGAATAAATAGTACTATCTATAAAAGAAAGAAAACCAATAATCTCTTATGTTTCTAGAAATATCGGATCTCTCTTCCACTCGACGAACACAATAGTAATTTGATTCCTTATAATATATATATTTTTCTGTGAATCTTAAGAATAATTTAGTAGGATGAAATGAAGATGATGAGTTGTTGTTTTATAATTAACTACGTAATCTTTGAGTAAGCATTAATGATAATGAGAATTGATCAGATATTCTTATATTTAAGAACATGCTACATATTCTTTTTTTATAATATTAAATTCATTTATTAGTCAATATTTCTTACGATGCCATGAATATTGTGTCTATTGTCTTCCAGAATTGAAAGACATGTATGAAAATTTAAGGAAACTCCTATATGGTTTATTTTGTTTGCATTGCTATTTTATTTTCATTTTTTTGAAACAAACGTCATTAACACGAAAGAGAATCAACAAGCAAAACATCCTCTAAGGAAGAGGAAAATCCTCCAACCAAACAGTATTATCAACCTCTAACAAGGCAAGCCTAGCTAAACGATTAGTCACTTCATTACAAATTCTACGAATATGAGCAATAGAACAATTAAGTGTAGCTAACAACTCAATGCAATCTGAAGCAACATTAGTTAAGCTAAAAGATGGAGGAGAAACACATGCGTACATGTTCACCGTCAGGAGGGAATCAGACTCATCCAAATGGAGAGAGGCACCTATGGAAGACGCCAACTCAAGACCCTCGAGCAGAGCAACCATTTCGGCAGCCTCGACCGAGAGCTTCCCCAGAACTATTTTCACCATGCTGGCCATAACTTCCCCCGCGTGATTCCTGATAATAATGCCAAGACTTGTTCCTCTATCAGAACTACAAGCTGCATCCATATTGAGTTTGAAGCAAATCGGAGGGGGAGGGGACCAATGGGAGACCAAATGAGTCTTTGGGGAGGGTCTCCCCCAATAACCCATGCCACACAGCACTCAAACTCCTTAAACAGATCCAAAAGCCAGAAATCAGCCCTTCATCTGACCGAGATTGCTTGCCATGAATAATTATGTTTCTGTTGAACCACAGGGCCCAACAAAGAGTGATAAATTTGGCAAATTTCGAAGCTTGAATTTCCTTTCGGGATTCAAAAAACAACCTAACACATCTCCATTTTCAGGGAAAAGAAGGATCGACGAAAAGAAACTTTTCCAAACTTTTTAGCCTCCCTGCAAAATAAAATTGCAAGCATGACAAAATCTGCAAAAACGAGAGGTATTCACTCCTCGCGCATGAAGGTTGTTGAAACATGGAAGAGCATTGAGAATGGCTCTCCAACCAAAAATCTTTATCTTGCTTGGGAGGTTGAGACTCCAAAAAAAATTTCACCAGGAGCTCATAATGTCTTCGGACGATCTCACAATTAAATCACTCGATATAATAACTTTATAACTGCTTTTAACTGGGTATTGTCTGGATTTGTCAAAATGCCATATAAATCTATCCTCAACATTAGATCTTGGGAGCGGGGTAGATAGGATGAGATCAACATCTTCTGGATAGAAAAAATCAGCAAGGAGATTATAATTCCACCCAAGAGGCCTGATAAAATCTGCCACAACAATGTTCGAGAAATTCAAGGAGGAGGAGTAACAACCTTAAAAGTGCCCGGCCTAGGAAACCACTTGTCCCGAAAATCTTTGATCGACCTACCATTACCAACTTGCCAGCGAATTCCATGGTGAAGGAGATCTCTACCCCAAAGAATACTCTTCCAAGTAAAGGAGGCAAAGGGAGGAGCTGCCACCTCAAAAGCCGAAACACCAGGGCAATATTTCACTACCACAGTTCTAGTAAGAAGACTCTTAGGGTGGGTAATTAACCGCCAAGATGTTTGGCTAAAAGGGCTTTGTTAAAAGATTCTAGGGCTTTGAAACCGGGACCACCATCTACCTTCGGACGACACATTTTCTTCCGAGAAGTCTAATGCATTTTAGAACCTTTATCCGTAAAGCCCCGCCAAAAGTTGGACGCCATTGCCTTAATATCCTTGCAAAGGCTCTTCAGAAGATGGAAACAGCTCATGGCATTGGTTGGGATTTGCTTGGATCACTTCTTTAATAAGGACCTATTTGCCCCCAATAGAAAATTGTCTCTCCCTCCAACTCATTAGGAGTTTTCTAATTCTGGAAGTGATGAAACCAAAAGCATCTTTCTTTCTTCTATCCAGATAAGTAGGGAGCCCCAGGTAAGCCTCTAAGCACGGCCCATATCTGAAATTCAGCTTCAATGCCAAGGAATTTCTTAAGTTGTCCGGGGTATTGGGGCTAAAAGTAATGAGAGAATTGTCTTTGTTAGCAATTTATCCTGAAGCCTCAGCGTAGCGATCAATAACTTCACCAATACCCGAACAAGAATTATCATCCTCTTTTGAAAAGATCAATGTGTCATCCGCAAAAAAAGAGATGGGAGATGGTAGACCCCCTCTGCAAATCGGGTTACAAGAGATAGCTCCCCTATCTAAAGCTTTTTTTATTAAACACGAGAAGCCTTTAGTGCAGATTAGGAAGAGGTAGGGTGAGCGGGTCGCCTTGCCTATGTCCTCTGGTAGGAGAAATGTTGTCATACACTGACCTGTTAATAATAATCGAGAAGCTCACCGAAGATATGCATCGTCTAATGAGAGAGATCCAATTAGCAAGGAACCCCATTTTCTCTAAAATAGCCAAAAGGTATTTCCATTCCACTCTTTCGTAAGCCTTACTAACATCTAATTTGATGGCAGCCAACCCAACTTTTCCTTTTTTGCGGTTTCTCATGGAGTGAACCACTTCATAAGCAGTAAGGATGTTATCAGTGATCAGACGCCCATCCACAAAAGCACTTTGATTTTCCGATATCAAAGAGGGGAGAATCGACTTTAAGTGGTTGGCTATGGTCTTAGCTACAATTTTGTAGATCACGTTGCAAAGGCTTATAGGGTGAAGGTCTTTAGCGAACTTGACCTTCTTGATCTTGGGAATGAACGCACTAAAGTTGAATTCATCGGTTTTAAGTCCATCCCCTCGTTTAGGCAGCTAAGACAAACCCGAGAGATATCTTATCCAATAATGCTCCAGAATTTTTGGAAGAAAAGAGCAGGCAAGCCATCTGGACCTGGGCTTTTAGAAGGGTGCATACCATTAAGGGCGTTTTGAATTTCTTCCGACGTGAAGGGGAAGATAATTGATGAATTTACTTTTCCGAAATTCGTTGGTCAACCACGTCAACTACTGCCTGGATCTTAACATCCAAAGGGTTTGAAGAGGTAAAAAGAGTGTCGAAGTAATTAGCTAAGATTTCCCCCACATCCTCCACTTTTTCCTTCCAATTTCCTGCATTATCAAACAATCCCGGAATGATGTTCTTCCTCCTGCGTTCCCAAGATCTCGAGTTAAAATAAGCTGTGTTGGGATCCCCTAATTTCAACCAGTTAACCCGCGAACGCTGATGCCAGAGAATTTCTTCCTGATTTTGCAAATTTTTCAGTTCCTTCTCCAACTTAGCCATTTTGGTCCAATTAGAATGAAAGAAATCCACATTATAGAGCTCTTCAAGCTCCTTAGAGATTTTCCTAATTTTCTTACCCATGATGTTGAAGGTGTTCTTTCCCAACAGGGAGACTCGGTCTGAAAAATGCTTCAGTTTTGACAAAGTATCGGTTAGATTACCTCCTAGGGGGTCTAAAAGCCAGGTTTCTTCAATAACATCCCCACACTCCTCGTGTTCGGCCCAAACTGATTCAAAATAAAAACGACAAGAAACTTTCACCCACTACTCCCCAAAGCTGGTCTATTAAGATGAAACACCAAGGTTCTGTGACCCGAAGTTAAAAAACAGTCATGATCAATTACAGCCAACGGGAAGGCAGCTCGCCAAGCGCTACAACAAAAACCACGGTCTAAAACCTCTCTGATGTTAGCTGAACCTAATCTTTTGTTATTCCAGGTATATTTGAGTCCTCTATAATCATTTTCTAAAAGTCTACAGTCATTGAGCACCCTATGAAAATTCTTCATTAGGTTCCCATCTCTAGGAGCTCACCCCTAATTTCTCAGAGTTGTCCAAAATCTCATTAAAATCCCAACACAACAGCCAAGGCAGAGATAGAGAATTGCCCAACTTACGGATCAGATCTCATGACTGACCTCTCTCACTTTGCTCCGGGTTTCCGTAAAAACCCGTAAGTCTCAAAACAAAACCTCCATTCATCTTAATCAGAGCATATATATGGCCTTTAGAGAAAGACTGAATAACAAGGTTTACATCTTCTTTCCATAAAAGCATTAAACCACCACTCAATCCAGTATTAGGAACAACAAAAATAGAATCGAAGCCCAAATGAAAACGCACAAAATTACCTTTCTGATGGTTGCAACGAGCCTTCATTAAGAAGATAATTTTGGGATCTTTACCGGCAATGAGCGTCTCCAGCGATTTGAATGCCCAACGATTCCCATGCCCTCGGACATTCCAGCTTACAAGAATCATTGTGAGCAACGGGGTCCGTCAAGGAGACCCATTGCTGGAATGTCGGGGTTGTGAACCTGAGAATCTGTGCAAACCTTCTTTCCATTCGTGCCTGGAATTTCATCTAAGAGCTTTCTTTTTCTATCCTCCTTTCTAGCTTTGATGAGACTCGCCAACATTTTCTCCTCCCTTTCATGTTTCTGCCTCTTCCACATTTTCAATTTCTGAATTAGAGATTTCACCGCTACAACAAATGTAACAGTATACAAGATTTAAATACATGATTCATATTCTCCTCCTATAAAAAAATATTCGAAATAACAAGACTATTTATGAACCCTATAAAAAAATTCATGTTAAAAGTTAAAAAATAAGCGGGATGAAAATTTTTAAAGGAAGTTGGACCTAAAAAAATAAGCGGGAGTGAGTTTTAGTGAAAAGAGGCTCTCGATTACACACTCAAACCCTTCCCTCTTCAGTCTTCTCTCTCAATTTCTTCGATCTGCCATTCTAGTCTTGTCTCTTGGAAAAAGAATTAAGCGGGATGAAACTTTACCCAAACCCTACCCTCTTCACTCTTCTCTAGATATCGAGAAGCTCTGTTCCTTCTTCCTTCTCAAACGAGTCTCTCTCGATTCTTCTCGATTTTTAAAAGCTATATGCTAGCCTCTCTACTCTACTCTCTCCCTCTTCTATTCTGTTCTCTTGAAACACCCTTCTCCCGCTGATATTCAGCTAAGCTCTCTCCCTCTTCTCTTTTATTCTATGTGGTTTAGTAGTCGAACTTCGGGTTGTCATAACTTCAACATCTTCGGAGCTGAAGACGAGAAGTCGGTGAACGAATGGTTTGCAATTTCAAAATTGATTTGTGGATTATGGCTTTTTTTCCTCTGTGCGGCGCTTTCCGTCAAATGGTTTGTAATTTCTCATTAGGGTTTTTATGTGTTTCCTTGTCTTTTTTACATTATTTTAATATGATTCCTTTCGATACTGAAGTGCATACCTAGAGAGGGAATAGGTATTTGGGGGTGACACCGAGAGAGATTGAGAGAGATTGAAGATGGGTGAAAGGGTGAGTGGAAAGGTGAAGTGGTTCAGTGACCAGAAGGATTATGGGTTCATAACTCCTAAAGATGGAGGCGAGGACCGCTATTTCTCTTTCATACTTTAAATAAGCTTTTGTTGAATGTTGTGTTCAAAATATGATTTGAAGGGTGAATTGTACAGATTTATTTTTCTGATTCTGAATTTTTTGGTTTTAATTTTGCATTTTTGTCATTTTTACTTTTAAGACTTGTCATATTTTTCTGGAAAATGTGTATTTGTAAAAGAAATCGGTGATGAAAATTCATGTACGTTGTTGCCGTTCTGAGTCGTTGTTCATATTTGCCTTGATTTCTTCTCACAAATTACGAACAACAAAAATGAATGAAAGAGTTGAAGGTTAGTTTGTATCCTTATCCTTGCCTATTACATTAAATAATTTTTCTTCATATTCTGCTTGATTTCTCAGAATCATATTCATTTGTCATCTTCCCCATTTCCCCCATAAATTCTTTCACCTTTCCCATTTTGGTTTGAGATCTCTTTTGAGAAACCAAATGACTTTAGGGTTTTGTTTGAGCTAACAAAAGAGAATCAAGTGCATTTTTTTTCTTTCTTAAGCTTTAATTACTCTTTATTTTATATTATAATTGCTCTTTAAATTCTAATTGGTAAACAATGAACTTTCTCTGCCATTATGCTAGATGAAAGCCTGCAATTTTGTATCTGTTGGTGTGATTTAAGGTGCCCCCGTTCAACGGGTTTTCCCCATCTTGTTAATTTGCTCTTTTAACTACCTCACATCCTCTGTTATATGTATGTGATGTTCAGAAATGTTAATTTATATCTTACTGCATGAGAACTATATCTGTATTTTACATTATAATTGCTCTTTTAGTGCATAAGAACTATATCTATATGTTTGTATGTTTACCATTTTTATAGGTATTTCTATATTACCTTTTTTTCCTTTTGTAGTGCTTGAAACAAAGAGAATCTTGCTTGATGTTTTCAAAGAGAAGCAACAAAAGAATGTTGAAGCTTGTACAATCCCGAGTTTCTATAAGAAGGCATGTTTACAAACAGTTTGCTTATTCTTGAAGTAAAATTTGTATCGAGATTGGGTATTACGCTAAGTACAAAGAATGGTGCCTTTAGTCCCAATTAACTGCGTGGGCTCGGATCATTTTTGCTTCAGGATCACACTCTTTCTTTTCCTTCTCTCTCATTATGCATTAATATTGGGTTTCTTTCTTAATTGGATGAATTTCTTTTGGTTTTTATTTTCAAAAACCCGAAGAGGGATCCATCAGTCACAGAGTCCAGAGGCTAACTAAATATCGATTTTTAAAGGTGGCATTTTATCTGCCAGTCTATTTGTCTACTTTTGATATTTGTGTAGTCTGTCAAAGTGTTAATATATTGTTCATACGCAACTTCATTTTTCTGGCTCTGTAGAAGCAATCAGATCTTCTACTAAACACTAATGATTTGGATGCAATGTGGGTGTGCCTAAGGGAAAGCTATGTGATTGATGATGCAACTAGTGCAGAAAATATCTGTATTGACTACCTAGTTTCCCGTCTTAATCTGCTCGCTATTTCATTTTATGCTTTTGTTAATTGATTAAAATAGACCAATAAGCTTGTCTACGTGAGTGAGCCTTGAACAGAAGTTAGTATAGCCTAGAGATATATATGAAGTAAACTTTGCTCTTTCTAAGTAACTTGAAATACAGAATTTAATAGGCAATAAGCAAGACATCAATAAGCAAACAGTTCTTAATCTTGTCATGGCGTAGAAGTACTAATCGTTGGTTTCCTTAATTTTTGAAGTGTTGATCTTGGATTCTAGTATTTCAAGTTGTAAGGTTATTAAGTATATATTTTCTATATTTTGTATATCGTGAGGTTGTATTTAGTTTACACCATTATTTTATTATTTTATCTTCTCAAATCATTTTATCGAAGTTCTTGAAAATCTTGGATAGAACATTATTAGTATTCCTTTAGATGCTTTCTTAAGAATATTCATTTTTCTTGCTTGCATGACAATATACATTATTTTCTAGGACAATGACTGAAAGTGGTAATAAGTTTCTTGAAAGTGGCTCTTGAATATATCCTTGATCCAGAACTTCTAATGATACTGATTCATGTGTTTTATTTTTTGGTTGTTACATCGAGATGCAATTTGAATCTATTTTTAACTAAGTTATTTTAATTTTTCATCTTATAGATGAATTATGAAGATTTCAGCCACATTGCTTCTATATGCACAGATCAAATAGGCTCTAAATGTCATTGGTTTTTCAGCCCCTCAAGTTTTATGAAGTTTGAGAAAGATGAATAAGGAAGAATAATTAGTTTCATTTGATAGCGGAGGTTACATGTATGGCTAATACCTCTCTCTCTCCCTCTAACTATCATAGTATGCATGTTTCACTTGCCCAGGCCAGAACCAATATGAGCGAGCTTGATGAGGATTCTTATGGATTTCTTCAACCTCATGTAAGAAGTTAGTGTATTTTTGGATATTTCAATAAATAGGTGAAATGGAAAATGGTTTTCCTTTTTCTGATGAAAATCTGTGGCCCACATTGTACATTTCATGTTTTTTCTTCTAATCCTTTTACATTTTTGTCATTTTGAGGTCAATATCACTTGGTTAGTGGTGGCAAATCCTTTAAATTATTTTTCATAGATTTCCTATTGACATCTATATATAAGATCTCTTTTTTCTGTTTGTGTCTCGAGTATATATGTATTGTGGGTTGCTGATGTATAACTCTATATGTAATAGTACAATAGAACTTATTTTCTTTGTTATGTTAATTCGCCTCAGGTGAATGAGTAAACTACATGTTACACTCAGATTCTTGAATAGATGTGTTATGGTACTAGTCTAAGGCTTGAAAATGAAAAAATATGAGATTTTTACACCACGGTAAGTGACTTATATGTACATTTAGTTCCTAAGAGCTTGAAAAAATTTGACAGAATATGTTTAAGAGGAAGGCACTAATAAAATAACTTTCTCATGTACTTAGGGTATGTATAAGAGGAAGGCACATATAATGTGGCTGTTTTTTATGCTTTAATTTTTCATGTATATGGGCGATGACATTTCTCATGTATCTACATTCGACATATTTAGGAGCACTTCATTATATTAGACTGAATATTGTGGATGTATTGAGTTTTCATGATTTTTTATGATTCAATATATTCTTCTGATATTTCGTAATATTATTACAAGTTTCACTTTTAGTTTTGATGGGCGAAGCAAAACCACATTTTATCCATTTACTGGAGTGATAGAAGAGCTAAAAACGTGTCTTCATATATTTCCCAAGCTCTGTCAAGGTACTACACTTAGAGGACATATTTATTAATGTTCTAATTTTCTGAACTTGATTGGTTCTGTCATTTTCACAGACTTTATATGCTCATGAAACTTTTAGTCTAATTTTCACTCCTCTATTTTTCAGCAAAAGCTTACAAATTGGCACCACATTTTCCTCTATTGTTAACTTTATTCTTGGTTCAGATGCCTTGTTTAATTATTTTGGGGCTCCCAATACAGTTTCAATTTCACCAGAGCAATGATTTGCCAAATATATCACAAATATTGATCATATTATTTGGATTTATCATATAAATTGTTGCTCCAGATTCGCTTGATGTGTTGAAACTTTTCAGCCCAATAGAAACTATGTATGCTTATATTCACAGGCTTTTTCTTTTTATTTTACCAATGCAGTAAAAGTCTTGCCTATGATGGGGATGGAGAGCGAAATTATCGCAACTTACTGTGCATGGAGTCATTTGTTGTTGTGAGTATTCCTTTCCTTAGTATAATTTACTAAATTTTAATTTGGTGACAGGCCTTGGAGATAATGGATATGCAACAGTAGGGGGAAAATGATGCTTGAGGCAAACATAAACAGGTATGTGGTATATAATTATTATGGACAAGATTAGAACAAGTGTTACTTGTATATTTCAAGGACAAGCGTTGCTTGTATAGTTTAAGGATAAGTTAGTTTTCAAGTTAGATTTATTTGTAAGTTGATCAAATGAATAATGTAGCACTTTGTTGAAATGATATATATTGATGTTGTAAAGTATTATATTGGTACTCTTTATGCTACTTAAAATTATCATTTTGAAAGCATATAATATAAATAATTGGCCATAGTAATGAATCTTATGGCATCTCATTTTATAGATACAAAAATACGTGTGAACGTTAATTCACAAGTATTAAAAATATCTATTGAATAAATTCAACAAGGGTCCGAAAATCCTATTAAATAACGTTCTACAGGTATCAAAAAAATCCTGTAAAAAGTGAGAAGCCATAGGGTTCTTAACAAGAGACATTGCGTTTTGTGAAAAAACACGGACTTTTAATATGAGGGGTTATCACAAGAGCCGCGAGAACCTTGTAGATTACTTTTCACAGGATTTTTCGCATCTTGTAGAATGTCACATTTCTTATAGTGCACCAAGCTGGAGATATTGTGAGCGTTAAGCTGAAGTGTTTCTCTAGTGTTTGAGCTCTTCTGAACTTCCTTGCCTTTCTCTTTAGTCTTAGTGGACTAAAGATGACCTTTATGATGGGCCATAGCTAGTCTTTTGGAAAAAGGAAAATAACTGGAAAAAATAGGTTTTGAAAGTGGAATTGTAAAAATTGTCAGAAATTTTTATTTGAAAAAAAATGGCCGAATATGACTGTGGTAATACACAGCACCATATTTCAGTCATTTTTGTAATAAAATTTTTTTTAAACATTTTTACAACTTCAATTTGAATTTAAGAAATTGATCATTTTTACGGGTATCCTTTAATGGGCTGTCCTTCTCTCCCATTTCCCTTGAAGAAATCATGTGTTCCATTTTTTCTACAGCCATGAGATCGTGAGGTTCCAACGTGGAAGCTCCGAATTGGGGGACATTTGGTTCCAATGTGGCAGCTCTATATTGGGGATCATTCCCCTCCTCACCGTCGCCGCCTTTTGCTATACGTCTCTCTGCAATGCTCATTCCGTACTCATGCGCCAGCTTTCCACTTGATTTGGATAGGCTAGCATCATACTCATCAGAATCCTCCTCGGCGCCGTGATCTGAGCAACTCCGGCCACATTCTCCTTTGTTGCTTCTCTTTGTTGTCCTGGAAAATCGATGTGCTAATGGCCCCTCTCATGCTTGCCTCTGTTTTAGAGGAACTTCTTCCTCTGATTTTTCATTTTTCAAATATTTCCTCTTCGACTGCACTCTAAGCCAAGATCTGAATTGCTTCTTTCCCCCTGTTTTCATCTCTTTTTCCTCAAGACAGTTTGGACAATCTTTTCCCACATGGTTAACACAGTCGCAAATGTAACAGAAATCGAGCAGACGTTTGTATCGAAAATCTACC
This sequence comes from Datisca glomerata, assembly GCA_003255025.1. Lineage (NCBI taxonomy): Eukaryota > Viridiplantae > Streptophyta > Magnoliopsida > Cucurbitales > Datiscaceae > Datisca > Datisca glomerata. Next base: position 518,635 of record QANY01006236.1, read on the forward strand.
CACAACACCTCAGATTGTTTATCTATCTGAATCTTCATACCCATTCTCAAGGGTTTGGCGGCGTCTAGCTTGACTCTAATACAGAGAAATTTTCCAACAAATCCTCCTTCAAAGTGTTCTTCCACCGATATGAACTCTCCCAAAGCGTTGCCGATGATTTCAGCCATTTTTGCTGTCATACACAGCACTGGCAGATTGAACACTCTAACCCATATCTTGAAGCTTCTCAGAGGGCTGTCCAGCGGGTGATGAAACCCCTCAATGTCTCCAAGAAGATCCAAGGTCTTGTCAAAATGGCAAGGTTCATTTTGTAGTATTCTCGGTTTGTCTCTTTCGTCATTAAACTCCATTAGAAAAAGTCCTTTCCCCAACACTTCTAATAGAGACTTTTTGGCGTGGGTTCCATATTGTATTTTTAAACGCAGCATGGTTCACTGCTCTGTTGGTTATGACCTTCCCGAGTAAGCATTTGGCGGGGTCAATCTCTTCTGCTGCCTCTGAGATTTGAATATCCACCGTCACATTCTCCTCCTCAGTGAGGGAGAGTTATTCCCATTTTTTTGTTATTGAATCCATTACCACAGCAGTCGAATAAAGCAAGTAGAAAGAAAGTAAGTAGAAGGAGAAGAAACCACTCGAAACGAGTGGACGAAACCCACACACCCAAGGGGTTGGAAAATCGCCCCTCAGGGAGAGAGATTGCACGTGACCTGCTCTTTACTCTTTTGCTTTACATACGTATTTTCTTTGAATAGAATATGATGCAATGGTATGACGTCTCTATCATATGTGTCTCATTTTCAGTTTTGTTAGTTTGATAAAATTAGTAAAATAATCGAAACTAAATTCACTATGCATAGAGATTAATTGAACGTACACAAAATAAACATCATAGTAAATAATATACGACAAAACAATATATGAATCACATAACTAGTTAAAAGTAGACGAACTAAATCAAACTTTACTTTAAAAAATAAATGAGAACATAAATATCACATCAATTTTTTTTCAATTTTTATTTTAAGCAACGCATTGAAATCTGAGCCAACATGAAAGATTGAGTTTTTAAACAAACTAATCGAAAAGCAGGTGTTTCGCACGTGTTGAAGAATTTTAAAATTATTATTAATATTGAAATAAATACATTAGCTTTCAAAATATTGTAAATATAAAACAAAAAAAAATAATAATGGTAATTTTTTCAAATTTTCAATTAAACTATTATGAACAAAAATAAATTTGAACAGGTCATGCATCACCTGGAGATAATATATTTATAATAAAACTATTATAAATAGAAAAAAACTTGAAAAATATGTATTTCATCTCGAGATGATAAATTATTTATGAAACTTTTTAATTTAAGAACGCACAATCCTAACAAATTTTATATCATAAGAGAAGATGAAAATAAGCAAAAAATTATTTGAGAAGAGAAGACTAAAATCACAAACTATTTTACTACAGATAATGGACATTAAAAATTATTATATTTATTATAAAACTAAAAAAGAACTAAACAAAAAAAAAATCTTACAGATAAACGATAACATATTGTTATTGGCTGAAATAATAGTTATGATATATGGATATCTAAAATCATATACTCGATCATTCACGTTCTAATAACATAATAATATCAAATATTAAATTTTAGAAAATATTAGTAAAAGAATAATTAGTGAATAGAATTATAAATCAATTACATACAAAAAATCTTAATCTTATACTGTATTCTAAGTTTATCCCCTTAAATCCCTTTTAATATAGTAGAGATATACAATTTAAAAACTTTATTTTGTTGAATAGCCGGTAATAATAATGAAGAAAATTATAATTTTTCAAAATATCAAAAAATTATAAACTACATTTACCATAATACTCATTAACTACATTATTTCAATAACTAACTTAAATGATTGTTGAATTTTTGAATTATCAAAAATTTACCCATTTTAGGTTACTTGAAAAATTAAGGACTGAATTATTATATTTAATTATAACTAATGAACATTTTAATTATTTTATTATATACCTATTTAATTATAAATAATAAGTGTTTACTATTATTTCTAAAATTTGAATATATATAATAAAATTACATATTTTTTAATATTAATGTAATTTTACTCTCAAATATAAACAATACGTGTTAACCAATACTACTAAATATTTTGTAATTTTAATGTAATTTATATAAGTAATTATTTTTAGAATAGTGATGAGTTGTTTGATTAATTTACTAAGATAATTATTAAATAATCATAAATAATTATGAAGATTTTTATATAAATAATTATTCTAATTCATATAATATATTGATTTTATTATCAAAATAAAAGTCTGTAAATATATTGTGAAGAAAATCTGCTATATATTTACTCTGAAATTTTATTTATTTATTCCATAAGTAATTATATTTTGCCTAAAAATTACAACAATTCCCCCAAAAATAAAGATTAGTCCATCTTTAAAAAAATATCAGTTTACTGAAAAAAAATTATATAAAGTAATATAGGAGAAAATAGTTAGAAATAACTATCTTCATCGGTTACATAAAAATTTATAGAAATATAATGGACCAATAAATAAGAAAATTATATGTAATTAATGAAAATAATTATATAATTCATAGTATTCCTATTTTATCATATGATATCTCACATGTATATAATAACCTTCTTGTAAATTTTGTATAATAAATGAAAGTGTTAATATGGTTTTTATATTATTAGTCTTACCGACTTTTGGTATGACCAGTCTCACCAATTTTTTGTCGTTTAGATAAGATAGTCAAAAGTTTTTTTTAAAATTTTTGTTAATGAACAATTTGATTATGATATTTTTATTTATAAATGATACACAACTTTTTTTAGACATTTATTTAATATATAATAAATATATCAATTGCTTAGAACATATCATTCTATTTATGATTTTTTATTAAAAAGTAAGCTTTATTTAACTAAAGAAAATTACAAAATTCAATGGGTATACTTCAGGAATTATCAATACACGAGAAATATAAGCTTAACACTAAACTTAAAAATAAAACCCTAGCTCAGAAAAGAGAAACACTAACTCACAAATAACAACAAGTCAGAACATAAAAGAAACGTAAAGACAACTAGGTAATAGCAAAAGTGTCATTATAAATATTTCATTTCTCATAAAGACATAGGTACTGCTCATCTTGTTTCAGAATAAACTACAACCTCTCCCTAAACCATTCTTGTGCTTTTCTTGAATATTAGAGAATGTCCATAATCTTACAAGGAATATCCTTCTGTTTCTCTCCACCCAAAAATTGTAATTCTCGTACAATTAATGGTTATTGTTTTAGAGAATGGTGGAACGATGATAGAAAGTTATAGTCAAACTAATTTATAATTAACTCAATTATTTTTAGAATTGATTAAGAAACCATAACACTTTTATAATAGGATGGTTAAATGACACAGTAATCCGCTTTCTTCCCGAAAGCCCAAACCCAATTTTCCCATCACATCACATAGAATAAATGGTTATTTGAAGTAACATACCTTTTGGAAAAATATACATCTTTTATAAACTTAAGAAATATATATCCATGACTCATATTATATTTGTTTATCTTCTCAATGTCCTACCAAATCAAATAAAAGTGACAATTAATATTTTTCTAATAAACTCACCTTTGCTCTCTTGCTCAATTTTCGCTTTTCTCAATTTTTGTTTCTTAGAATCATTTTCCTTCTTCTTCTTTAAAGAGATTCATTTTTCTTCTTCTTTGAGTAGACCCATTTTTATTCTTCTTCTTTAGGAGACCCATCTTTTTCATCTTCTTCAAAGAGACTCATACATACAATGTCATAAAAATTACTTACTGATAGAATCAAAGTAACTATTTGAGCAGTTTAATTATAATTACTTGAACCTTTCAAGTAGTCATAAACAATTATTTGAACCTTTGAACTAGTCAATTTTCACTAGATTGCTTGCTATCATAATCAAAATGACTACTTGAGGGGTTCAAGTAGTCACAAACAACTACTTGAACTCTTTAAATAGTTATTCGATCACTGTATTACTTACTGTTAAAATCAAAATGACTATTTGAGAGGTTCAATTAGTCATTAAATAACTATTTGAACCATTCAAGTACTCGCTTGATCACTGAATTGCTCACATAACTTAAATCCATACAACAAAATAAATAATTAAAAGTACAAGATTACATATCTACCTCCATTAATCCAAAACATATCTAAATTCCTATAACTCAGAAATACATGAATAACAACTATCTTTTAGCAATAACTCGAAGGTAAACCTCCTGGAAAAATTGTAATCATTAATTAAGAAATTAATTTTTGTATGAAGAAAATAATGCTTTTAAGAGTAAACAAAGAAAAATGAGTCTCCATGAAGAAGAAGAAAAATGTGTCTCCCAACTATGAAAGAAGCAAAAATGGAGAAAACAAACGTGAGTTTATTGGAATAACATTTCTGGCCACTTTTTGTTTAATCTGATATGACATTTGAAAGATAAAAGATTTTCGGCTAAATTATATTTTTTATAAAGTATTTTACAAAATCATATCATGGGCCTAATTTTTGTTTATCCCTAACCTCTAGCTCATCTTCCCTTCACTTTTTCCCCATGATTTCTTACACACTGACCCATACACACACTCTCTCCATCTTCCATATTCATCTCTCTCTCTCTCTCTCCCCTAGATATCCATTTTCTCCATAACTAAACACAACAAATGAGTCTTGTTAATTTTGTGGATTTTGTTAACATTTGTTAATGTTAATGGATTTTGTTAATTTTTGTAACTTTTGTTAATTTTTATGGGTTTTGCTAATATTGAGAGAGAATGTAGAGAGAGAGAACGTAGAGTGCAGAGAGAGATAGAATGTCAGAAAATAGAGAAAAAGTCGGGAGAGAGAGAGAGAACGTTGGGAAATAGAGAAAAAGTTGAAAGAGATTGGGTACACAACGCCCGCGTACCATCGTGTAGTCTACAGGATAGTTACACGATACTCGTGTACCCATTGTTTAGTCTACACGACGGCTAGATTATGCACGTATACAGTGTATCCATCGTGTAGTGTACACGATGATTGTACGATATACGATGATTGCACGATGATCGTGTAGCCATCGTGTACACTACACAATATCTACATACGATTGTGTAGCCATCGTGTATACTACACGATGACTATATGACGATCGCGTAGTCATCGTGTACCCATGTAAAATTAAATATATTACATGTGTAGTGTACGCGATGGTCGTGTACCCATGGCCCACCATCCAGTCACTTTTTGTTCATTTTCCCCTAATGTTTTTCTTATACAATATCAAATTAAATGTCAATTCTTTTTTCTTCAATATTCAACCTCCATATTTATTTATATTTAAACAAATAGACAAAATTAAATATATCACATGTGTTGTGTACGCGATGACTATACGACGATCGTGTAGTAATCTTGCACACTACACGATGAGTACACGACGATCGTGCACACTACACGATAAGTGCACGATGATCGTGTAACCATCGTGTACACTACATGATGGCTACATGACGATCGTGTAGTCATCTTGTACCTATGGCTCACTATCTACTTGTTTTTTCTTCATTTTCCCCCAATACTTTTCTTTCACAACATCAAATCAAATGGCAATTCATTCATCTTTACCACTCAACATCCATATTTATTTTTATTTAAATAAATATATAAAATCAAATATATTACATGTGTAGTATACACAATGGTTACGCGATCGTCATGTAAAAACCATCGTCTACACATGACCCACCATCCAATTATCTTTTCTTCATTTTTCCCTCAATATTTTTCTTACACAATATCAAATTAAATGTCAATTCATTCTTCTTCAACACTCAACCTCTATATTTATATTTAAATAAATATATATAATTAAATATATTATATGTGTAGTGTACACGATGACTGCGCAACGATCGTGTACCCGTGCCCACCATCTAGTCATTTTTTCTTCATTTCCCCCCATGCTTTTCTTATACAACATCAAATTAAATGTCAATTCATTATTTTTTAACACTCAACCTTCATATTTATTTACATTTAAATAAATATATAAAATTAAATATATTACATGTGTTGTGTACACGATGACTATACGACGATAATGTAGTAATCGTGCACACTACATGATGGCTACAAGACGATTGTGCAGTAATCGTGCACACTACACGATGAGTGCACGACTATCGTGTACACTACACGATGGCTATATGACAATTGCATAACCATCTTGTCTCATGGTTCACTATCTACTTATTTTTTCTTCATTTTTTCCCAAATACTTTTCTTTCACAATATCAAATTAAATGTCAATTCATTCTTATTTAGCACTCAACCTCCATATTATTTTTATTTAAAGAAATATATAAAATTAAATATATTACATGTGTAGTGTACGCGATCGTCGTGTAGTCATAGTGTACACGATGAATACACGGCCATCGTGTACACTACATGATGACTACACGATGATCGCGTAAAAGCCATCGTGTACCCATGACCCACCATCCAATTATCGTTTCTTGATTTTTCCCCAATACTTTTATTTCACAACATCAAATCAAATGTCAATTCATTGTTGTTTATCACTCTACCTCCATATTTATTTTTCTTTAAATAAATATATAAAATAAAATATATTACATGTGCAATGTGCGCGATGGTTACGCGATCGTCGTGCAGTCATAATGTACACAATGATCTTGTACACTATATGACGACTACACGATAATCGTGTAAAAGCCATCTTGTACCCATAACCCACAATCCAATTATCTTTTCTTCATTTTTTCCCCTAATACTTTTCTTACACAATATCAAATTAAATGTCAATTCAATATTCTTCAACACTCAACCTCTATATTTATTTATATATTATAAATAAATATATAAAATTAAATATATTACATGTGTAGTGTACACGGTGACTACACGACGATCACGTAGCTATCGTGTACACTACACGATGTGGTACATTACATGTGTAGCGTACAAGACGATCGTGCAGTCATCATGTACACTACACGATGGCTTTATGATGATCATATAGTCATTTTGTACACCACGGTTTCTCTCTCTTAAATTTGGACGAAAGCTAAAATTAACAAAATTCATCAAATTTCGGCCAAAATTTTCACCAATTTCCCACCAAAATTTTAAAAATAAAATTACAATTTTCGCTCTCAACCTTGATTTTTCAAAAAATAATAAAGTTGTAAAATCATAAAACAAATGAAGCATGAATAAAGAGAAATGAGAGTAATGGAGGTGGGAGGGATGACTTCCAAAAAATGGGTTTATGGGAAAATTAAAGAAGGATGAAGATGGAAGATGAAGAGAGAGTATGTGAGTCAATGTATACAAAGAATAATGAGGAAAAAAAAAATTGATGATAACGTGGACTAGGTGTTAAGATAAACAAAAAGTTGGACCAAATGTATATTTTTGTAAATTGATTTACCTAACATATAATTTAGAAAAAAAAACCCCTTCATAATTAGGGTTTTATCACCGATCACCTTGCATCTTCTCTCCGCACTCTGCAGTCAAACTTCTGGCTTTGGTCTTTCGCAGAGCGAGAGGGGAAAGATGGGTCACGCCAACGTGTGGGATTCACATCCCAAGAACTACGGCCCCGGCTCACGTACCTGGTCGGTATCTTTAATCTTCATCCTTTTTTACGTTGAAAAATGAATAATGGCCTCTGATTTCATTTCAGTCTCGGAAACCAATAGCTTTACAATAAATCGCATTTATGACAAGCTTTGTTTAATTGAGCATGGTTCTCCATATTGATCTTCATCTGCGATGGGGCTTTTAAGCTCCTCTCTGCAAATTATATTACTTCTTTGATGAGATTCCTAAAATCTGTTAGTTAGTCAACGCTGCTGTAAACTCCCTGAAATTTCATCCATTCGCCTTCTTAGCGAACTTAGCTGCAAGAAGAGTTGTTATCTGCTATATATGTATACAATTGTTGTTTGCTGAGGTAGCTTTGTCGAATTAAATGAATTTGGTAAGCTTAATTTCAACTCTACTGATTGCTTCATGGGGTCGCATAAAAAATTAGAATATTCAAATGCAAGTTTATCGGATAAAAATTGATAATTGTTCTCATAGGATGATGAAATTAAATCCCATGGATTAGGTTTTTGCTCGTGTTCTATACTATTTTGTGTTATACATAGTAGCCTATGTTCCAAATTATGTCAAAGACACTTTATTTCTTTTCAATTCAATATAATCAGGGTGGTGGAGGAGTTGAAATAGCATGGATGCAAAAGTTGTTTTCTTTTGAAGTGGACTTCGGCTGTGATGAGATTTCTTTTGTGGCTGAAATATGAACTTACTGATTCGTTTCTCTTTTTTTAGCCGTGTCTGTGGAAACCCACACGGGCTGATCAGGAAGTATGGGCTAATGTGCTGTCGACAGTGTTTCCGCAGCAATGCCAAGGAAATTGGTTTCATTAAGGTTAGCAATGTCCCCTGTATTGCATTGACCCACTGACTCAGTATAATACTTGTATTGATAAATGAAAATGTTTGGATTAGTTTTTATCTTGATGAATCATTCTTGTGGGGTTAATAGCATGTCAGTTTTTCTTATTGCATCTAACAGAAATTAGGATTATGTGGGTTTGCTCGCTCGTAATCGTTATAACTGTTGGTGTGCTTGTTTATATCTTATTAATTATTTAAAGTTGAGAAAACTTCGAATTCTTTTGGTTTCGGCTTTAACTTTTAAGATGTTAATATCCCGCGTCTCTTGTCACCACCTATATTGTGGATGACGTTTTACATTTATGGATGTTGTAAGTTATAACAGAATGAAAGTCTCCTTTAATGTTTGATTGGTGTCGAATCGATAGATATCTAATCTAGTGTAAGTCTCCTTTGGTTTTTCTTTGTTTCTTTGCTCTGATGTTTTACAAGATTTTCGGGTTTTTTAATGTTTATCAATTGATTCCATCAATGGCACTTTCTGGATGGAAAGCTGACAATCTTTTTCTTTCCTGTCTGTTCCTTGATTTTCAGTACCGTTAAAAGAGGATAAGCACAATGCAAGCGCCTAGCGTGCAATAGAGCCGAGTTTGATAAAGCTTCTCCGTTTCCATGATTTTAAGGACTTGAGAAAGATTTGTTTCATCACTTTTTTGAATTTGTTTACTTGTAGCACGACCTGAACCCTGATGCTTAGTATTGGCTTTCATTTCTTACGCTTTGATGCTTGTTTATGACAATGGAAATTTCTTATTTAGAGGCTTAACAAGTTGGCCCAATCTGGTTCTGATCACGGCTTAGATTATTTAAATGGTTTTCTAGTTGATTCTGCAAAGACAACAATAGATAATAACCGATCAATAGAAAAATCTGTTGCAAAAATATACACTTTTAAAAAAACTAAACACTTAACTTTTGTTACGAATCTTGTGCTCTTACTAAACCACAATATAGCAAAATATGTTTGTTTGACTATAGTCCAAGGGTCCATTTTCTAAAATACACATTGTCTTGTCTCCATTAGCCTATCCTCTAGAGGATTTACGGTATTGGACAGACCCCGGGGGAGCATCATGTTTTCAGTACGTAGACAGTGCTACTCATGCATTTCAGCAGGCCAAGATATGATAAGATGAAGTAATTCAAATTGACATTTATTGAACTCTCTGGTAGTAAGGTGTCAGCAGGGAAATACAACACTTGATCCAACACTTTATGGCAATCATAACATTATTGATCCAATAAAGTTGAATAACAATGGGATTTAATAAATACAACACTTGTTCATCTCATAACAAAAACTGTCATAAACGAAAATTATGATTTTTATAAGGGGAGTTGTGAAGACCAGAGTCAACTTTGATCTGCAACCGAACATCCAGTAGCTATTAGCAGTGGGTTGTGAATATCAATAGCAGGAAGGATCAGATATCTTACTAGTTTAGTTTTCTGAAGTACGTTTCCTTTTCTCCTCAATCCCCGACTGTGAAAATCTCTGTCTAAGTACTTGAAGAACGTCTTCTATTTTTACATCTTTAAGTGCCAAGAGAACCATGGCATGGTACAACACATCTGCCATCTCCGAGGCTGTACGTGTCTTATCCTCATTTTCCTCCAGAGTTTGACACAACTCATCCGCCTCTTCCCTGCCAAAAGTGCACTGATTTCCTCAGTTCAATGTGAGGACTATGTGAATTGATTTACTTAGGTGAGAGTCTATTATCCTCAATTCTTTTCAGTTTTATTTCAAGCGACCTATACTTAAATAAGAAGAATTGAGACGATGCAAAACAATAAATTTTTTCTAATACCTAATTTTGGAGCACAACAAACCACTATCAAGTAATAATCGTTTAGTCCATGAAGATTTTTGGTCTTGTTGAGATTCTAATTCTGCTTTGCGCTGGGAAATGGTTGACTCTAAGGAGTATAAAGTGGTCAAAGCCAACCTATTTTCTTCAACCTACAAAAATTGTCGAGTCAGTCGAGAACTTTTTCTCCTCCTAATGACATAGAGAGTAATGTAAGAAAGCTTTAACCTGTTTATTTTCTAGCAAGTCATAAACTGGTGTATAATAGCATGTTTCAGACCCTGTATGACATGTTGGCCCATCAGGCTTCCCAAGGTAAATAATCTGAAAATAATATACATGAGATAACCTGAAACTCGACCACGTTTAACAATGCTAAGCTAATGACTTCTGGTTGGAATCAGTCAAGAACTTACAGAGTCACGGTCACAATCAAGGAATATGTCATGAATATTTATGAAGTTATTGGAGGTCTCGCCTTTTGTCCACAATGTCGATCGTGATCGGCTGTAGAATGTTGCCTTGCGTGAGGAGAGGGTCTTAGCAACTGCATCTTTGTTCACAAAACCTTGCATTAATATGTCTCCCGAGTCAACGTTCTGAGCGATGGCTACTGCCAGACCTTTCTCATCCCATTTTATGGTGTCTAACAATGTTTTGACCTGAAATTTAAGCTAATATATTATGTTCCTGTCTACATACTGCTTCAGAATTTCTACCCTAGAGATAAAAACATAGAGCTTGACGATTTACAGATCTCATTAACTTCATCATTATCTTAATATCATTGACCTCATTATCTTTCCTCGTATTCATTAAAACTGTATGAATAGGTTTACGTTGTACAGTGTTCCTACTGTTGACCTATAAGTGTCGGACATATTTAGTAAACCTCAACATCATGCAAACTTTCAAGCAAAACAACATTTTATTAAATTACAAAAAATCAAGGTAGCGCATTCAAGCAAAACAACAACACACATCGAGCAACCAAGAAAAAAAGACCATGGTTTTATAAGAAGCGGCAAGAAGAGAAAACATAGAGGTTAAAATTTGTCCGATGACTGATATATCAGCAGAAGGGCAGGGATTTGGATAATGTAAGGTCCAGATGTAGCTCAAAGTAATAATTAAATTGGATATTATCAAGCAACGATGGACACATTAAAGAGATGACATCTCTCTGTTTAGTCTTCCAGGCATGTAACAGTCTCCACCACATCGACAACAGTAGATACCTGACTATGTCTGGTAAAAAAATTATGCAACATACTAATACTAAAATAAATAAGTGCATAATGAAATAGAGCCATGTTTGCTTTCTTTTGCACATGGTTTAAATAGACCCTGAATGAGATATATTATAATAATTAATAAAGTCCGCTAATTTTCAATCATTTGCTTCATTTACTTGTGACTGGAGAAAAGTCAGCTCCTTAAATATTAGAAGTTGACAAGTTGTAATGGATCTCCTTAGAGTCATCAGGAAATAATCATGATGTCATTGGCATCATTAGACATTAGCCTTCTTCCTCATATTTATCATATTTACATATTCTGGTGCTTTTCTTTGTGAGTAACGTGTGGATTGATAAGTTTTAAACACGCAGCTTCTCTTGACCTCATCCCAAATTTTAAAATTCCACACGCAGACACAATTTTGAGATAACACCTGACCTGTATCTTGCAAAATGAACAGACTAACATCCGATCAATTAGGAGCATGGTTTCAAATCGCGGGTGTAGTCCATGTCGCGTCATAATCTCGGTGTTACAAAAATCGGGTGTAACATATATTACGTAACGGATCACGAGTGTCGCGGCCATGAATTTTTTTCAAGTTCAAGCAAAATGATCAAAATTATCTTTTTTATAGTTGTGAAAGCTACAATCACATTTAATAACATTTTTAACAATTTTTCTATTTTTTTTTACATATTCAACTACAATTTTAAACTTATTTTAGCATAAGTTATTAAAAATCATTATTTAACTCATTATGAAAATGTACGTGCATTATTTATATATACATATGTTACGTGATATCATATATGTGTACTTATAATTTCATCATTATATTAAAAATCAATTAATTCAAAGAATAAAAAAAGTAGAATAAATATAATTAGAGAGAAAATGCCTAATCATTGAGATATTAATTCTAAATTTAAGTAAAAAGCAGTCCATGTATAATTCTAGTTTAAAAGTGTGAGAGAGCTTAAGAAATGTCATACCATAGTATAAATCATGTACAATACATAAGATTAAAATAATCCATGCAATGTGTGGTCACTTAGGATGATGTAATGGTTTGTTATTATAATGTACGGTAGAGAGAACGTACATTATAATAATTCCAAAAAAAAATACAAAGTGCTCTCTCGAAAATTTTATGGTACGGGTGATGCATACAGTGGTGAAAATTACCCTTCAGCCAGCCACATAAGCCTTTATTCTATCTCTTTTGCTATATTTTTACAAATTCACTCCGTGGTCTTGTCGCGGAAAATATAGGACGTCTCGGCGTATCGCGACCTGTTGCGGCCGTTACATCGCAATAACGGCTGCGACGCCAGTGATTCGAGTCGGTACCGCGATATCAGACAGTAACGATATCGATTTTTGAAACGATGATTAGGAGTGCTAGAAAAGAAAAGAATAGTTCGTGTGGCTCATTGGACGTTAGAGTTAAAGCATATTAACGTAGTGTACTGAATGAAAATTATCATGTAAAGAGTCAAATCGATGAAAAAAGAATAACATGTGTCGGGCAACAATAAAAAAGAGAAAATTGTTTTCATAGGAAGCACCAAAAAGAGAGAACGTAGAATTTGAAAGTTAGCCGATAACCGTGGTATATCAGCAGAAGGGCAGGGATTTGGAGAATATAGAGTCCAGATGTAGCTCAAGTAATAATTAAATTGTAAATTATCAAGCAACGATGGACACATTAAAGAGATAGATGATATCTCTCTGTTTAATCTCCCAGACATGTAACGGTGTCTACCACATTGAAAATGGTAGATACCTGACTATGTCTGGCAAAAAAATTTTTACGCGACATGCTAAAAGTAACACTACGAAACAAAAATCATTCAGTTTCCATATGAGAGGAATGTTCTACAAGTAAAACGAGGGACTAAAAAATAAAATATCACCTTGATGATGTAAGAGTAAAGCATAGAAATGGTTGATAGAACGATGCTTATCATCCAAGTCAAATGATAATGCATGTCACACAACCAAGAAAACAAATCAAAAGTTCTAGTGAGAGGCAGGACGTAGAGATGAAGGAGTGTGGAGAATGTAGTGTCCAGATGTAGCTCAAATAACAATCAAATTGCATATTATCAAGCAACGATCGATACATTAAAGAGATGTATCTCTTTATTTCGTTTCCCAGGCTCGTAACAGTCCATACCGCATCGAAAATGGCATGTACCTAACTATGACTGGTTGAAATATCCCCGACGCAAGGTAAGATTCATACAATTTCACGATGAAAACAGTGTCAACACAGATCCGATTTCACTATGATCTCTACATTCATATATAGCAAGGGATCTGCTATAATATATTGGTAATTTCTTATGAAAAATTAACTTCATACTTTTTCCTTTTTTTCCTTATGAATCAGAACGACATTTTCAATCAACCAAAACAACAAAGCAAGGCAGGTAGGAGGAAATGATAAGAAAGTTTATTGTACTATTTGATTATTTCCATTCTATAAACATAATAGCGAAAATCTCATCATCAACAAAGCTCAAATAAGTCATTTAATCAATCCATCAACAAATAAACACATGAAATAGATGAATGAATAACAAGAAACTCTAGATACCTTTGTTGGAAGTGGGAGATCTTTCTCTAAATCCTTCGTCGAAGCAAAAACGATATGACGCCTCTCATTTGGAATAACTCTATGGAATTGAACACAGCTAAAATATGAAACTGACATTTTTGCATCCACGAACTGAACTCAAACTGCTGAATGAGCTACACATTCGGAGCTCAGGTCGATGGAGTCAGCTTCATCTGGCATAAGCTCACTCAATAACAAGACCCAAGCCGCCAGGTCTTGTCACCCTTATAAGTGAATCCTTATGTTAAAATCAACTTATTAGGGTTTCTGCTGCGAACTAAATAGATTGAAATCTCGCAAAATTAATTGAAAAAATACTGGAAAAAATGTACTTCTTTTCTAGGGTTATCTTGAGTAATATCCTTTGAAAAAATATATATCTTTTCTAAAATTAATAAAAATATATCATTGGTCAATTTTTTATTTATTCTAATATCTCGTTCACCTTTCTTTCATTTTTTCTCATTTATTTTCCTTCTTACACACTAGTTCATACTTTTTTTTTATATTTCATCTTAAAAACTCTCTCATTTTTTTAGAAACTCATTTTTCTCAGAAATTCATTTCTCGAAACTATTTCTCCCGCCTTCATTACTCTCATTTCCCCTTCTTCATTTTTTATTTCTCCGTGCTTCATTTGATTTATAATTTTACAATTTTCTCATTTTTTGGAAAATCAAGGTTGATGGCTAAAATTATAATTTTGTTTTTGAAATTTTGGCGGAAAAATTGTGAAATTTTTTGCCAGAAATTTGATGAATTTTTAATTTTAGTTGTTGTCCAAATTTAAGAGAGAGAAATCATAGTGTACAACATGACTATATGATCATCGTGTAGTTTACACAATGACACACGATTGTCGTGCACACGTCACATGTAATGTACCACATCATATAGTGTACACGATGACTACATGATCGTCGTGTAGCCATCGTGTAGTGTACATGATAATTACACTATCGTCGTGTAGTCATCGTACATACTACACATGTAATATATTTAATTTTATAAATTTATTTAAATATAAATAAATATGAAGATTGAGTGTTGAAAGATAATGAATTGATATTTAATTTGATATTTGTTTATGAAAATTATTGGGGGAAATAATGTATACAAAGTAATTGGATGGTGGGTCATGGGTACACGACGACTACATGATCCTCGTGCAGTCATCATATAGTGTACATGATTACTACGCGATATGCGATGACTATATGGCGATTGTGTACATTACACGTTTAATATATTTAATTCTATATATTTATTTAAATATAAATGAATATGCAGGTTGAGTGTTGAAGAATAATGAATTGATGTATCAATTTGATGTTGTGTAAGAAAAGTATTGGGGAAGAATGAAGAAAAAAGTAAATGGATACCAGGTCACTGCTACAAGATGGATACACGATCGTCGTATAGTCATCATGCAGCGCGCATGATGACTACAATATAAATAAATATGGAGATTGAGTATTGAAGAATAATGAATTGATATCTGATTTGATGTTGTGTAGAAAAGCATTGGGAGAAAAATTAAGAAAAAACAAGTGAATGGTGGACACTATGGCTACATGATCGCCGTGTAGTGTAAACGTTGCTTATACGATCGACGTAGTCATCGTGTAGTGTACACGATTACTACACGATCGTCGTGTGGTCATCGCGAACACTACACATGTAATATATTTAATTTTATATATTTATTTAAATATAAATAAATATGGTGGTTGAGTGTTAAAGAATAATAAATTGATATTTGATTTGATATTTTGTAAGAAAAGTTTGATGAGAAAAAGTGAAGAAAAAGTAAGTGAATGATGGACAATGGATGCACGATGACTACTTGATCGTCGTGCGGTCATCCATGTACACTATATATATAATATATTTATTTAAATATAAATAAATACGGAGGTTGAATATTGAAAAATAATGAATCGATGTTGTGTAAGAAAAATATTGATGGGAAAGATTGAAGAAAAATGAAGTGGATGGTGTGCCATGAGTACACAATGACTACACGGTCGTTGTGTAGTGTTGCACGCTATGGCTACACGATCGTTGTGTAGTTATCGTGTAGTGTACAATATGACTACACGATCGTCGTGTAGCCATCGTGTACGCTATATGATAGGTACACGAGCATGGTGTAGCCATGTAGATTACATAACGGGTGTGATTGTGTAATCATTCTGCAGACTACACTATGGGTGCACAAATGTCGTGTACCCCTCCCTCGACATTCTCTCTCTTTCTCAGCGTTCTTGCGCTCTCTCTCTACGTCCTACGTTATGTCTTTCTCTTTCACTGCGTTCTCCCTCAAAATTAACAAAACCCACAAAAATTAACAAAACCCATTAAAATTAATAAATGCTAACAAAATCCATAAAATTAGTAAAATTAACAAAAGTCATTGTTGTGTTTAATTTTAGAGAAAATGAGTTTTTAGAAGAGAAAAATGAATATGGAAGATGAATAGAGAGTATGTGAGTCAATATATAAGAAGTGTAATGAGAAAAAAAATTTGAAGAAAAGGTGAACCAGATATTATGATAAACAGTGTGTATACTTTTATAAAATGTTGTCCCAAAGAGTGTAGTTTAGCAAAAAAACTCGAATAGCCTGTTAGCGAGTAGGCCCAAAAGGAAGCTTAATCCCTGTGACAAAACTTCCCGTAGAAGCTATAGAATCTCTCTCTCACACACACACTAATACGAGGCAATTCGCTTGATTGAGGTTGACGACGAATCATGATGATCAATCACCTCATTTTCGTTTAATATTTTTTGAATTGGTATTTGTCCGTGTGGTGGAAAACATAAGAAAAGAAGAAAATTTTGTTGATATTTTGTTGCAGAATTGGTGAAGTATAAATGAAGAAGTCACTGTTGCCACTGCACAACAAGCATAGCCGTACTGAGAAACAGTTATATGGGAAGCAAGCATTGGTCAAGCTCTTAAGGTGGCATTTCGGACATGTTGAGTTTAGAGGGAAGCAATTTGAGGCCATTGGAGCTGTTCTATCAGGTACATTGTTTTGCTCCATCCCGTCGGTAGTATCTTTATCTGTTCCAATAGTAGTCCGTCTTGACTTATATTACAGAGACGAGATGGTGTTTTTTTTAATCTTCTTTGGTTGCACGGGAGCTGCAAAAACAGAGGAGAAGCTGAAATTTATTGTTTTGGCATAACATTGGACATAATTATTGCCTGATTAGAATTTGCATTGGAATTTAGATATTGCAATGTGAGCTTGGTACTTAGTGGATTATGAGACTAATTTGATAAGTGGATATTCTTAATTACTTCTGTTATCTTCTTGCTTGAAACAGGAAGAGATTGCTTTTGTCTCATGCCCACCGGGGGTGGGAAGTCAGTATGTTATCAAATTCCTGCTCTAGCAAAAGCAGGAATTGTTCTCGTTGTCTGTCCTTTAATAGGTGAATGGTTTTCTGTTTTCGTACTTCGTGTACATCTTGGAGGACGGAGACTACCTAAAAGTTTCGTTTTCATCATTATTGCTAGGAATCAGTTCTTGCGTAAATTGTTGGTTTTATGTTCTCTACTGCAGCATTAATGGTAAGAATCTCAGAGCAAGTCTTTTTGTTTTTATAGTTTGTTGTTCTTGAGATTGAGACGCTGGTTTTTCGCCTTCCCCTGCTTAAAATCAGGAAAACCAAGTGATGGCACTGAAGGAAAAAGGAATTGCTGCAGAATATCTCTCCTCGACCCAGACAACTCAAACAAAAAATAAGGTGCATATATATGAATTTTAACATCCTCACATCTGTCCTCATAGGTGGTTTCCTTCCCTTCTCCTTTATCATCATATGTTTTGCACGTGTTTGCGTACATGTGTGATGTGTGTATTTATGTATTGCTACTAAATTTAGAAAAACCTTAAGGTGTTAATATCAACAGTTATGCAGAGTTTGTAAATTTGGTGGTTATGTGAGGTTACTGACTTTCTCCCTATCACAGAACTAACTGTTATTTGACCTTAATTGAGAAAGAGATAAATTATGATGTTTATGGAGAAGTATAAATATCATAAAGTTCGAGAAATTGATGTTTCTTTCTTTATTACTCCTTTTTTTCCTGATTGTAGATACACGAGGATCTTGATTCTGGAAAACCTTCCTTAAGGCTTCTGTATGTAACACCCGAATTAATTGCAACACCAGGATTTATGACAAAGCTGACAAAAATTTATGATAGAGGATTGCTGAATTTGATTGCCATTGATGAGGTGTGAATCGGGTATATGCTGCCATTTTATCCAATATTCTGAATGTTTCCAATTTCCATGCATGTCTCCCATCACCTCGCTTATGACAATTTCAGGCACATTGCATCTCATCGTGGGGGCACGATTTCAGGTTTGTAGTAGTGGTAATAATTGAATTTTTTTCCCTCTTGGAAGGAATTGAATATTATCTTCTTGGATTATGTCCAGCAGTATGTTGCAAATGCTTTTCTGGTATCTGAATTCTTGTTCTTCATATCAATTAGCTGAACGGGCTGTTTTTGTGTAATGTCTACCTTGTTTCCTTGCATAATTGAAAGCTTAGTTACATTAACCTTCTGGTTGCTCTGTATTTGTCCTCGTGAAACAGACCTAGCTATGGCAAGCTTTCATCTTTGAGGAGCCGCCTTCAGGATGTACCGATATTAGCTTTGACAGCTACTGCTGCGCCTAAGTGAGTATTATTTGCAGCGTCCTCAGATCCTTTCACGTTGAGTCACTCCCTTGTCTCACTCAGTGCATTTGCCCCTTCTCTGAACTAATATGTTCTTGGACTTGAAGGCCTACTTTTCTTTTTTGTTATGTTTCTTGGGAACTTCAATGAACCTTACAATCCCATTAAATGGAAATTCTTTGCTCTACCTGAGATAGTTGGAAAATGTGGTATATTTATTGTAAGAGTCCTTACCCACGCTGGTCTAGTCCTATTTTTGCAACGCAACATATTGCATGAGTTCAAATGTGGTTACGTGTAGGGGTACTTGGAAGGGTTACTCCAAATCTTTTGAACTCACCAAGAGCTTTTTAGTGAATCATGCTCGATTGGGATTGGGTTGCTCATACTTATCCAAATCAGGCTCTTATATTAGTTCTCAGAAAGAATTGTTGTATTAGGGTGAGGCTGATTAAGCATGAACCAAGTCTACACGAATTAAATAAGTATACCTACACACACACACACACCCCTATATATATCTGTGATTCTATTTGCGGTGTACCATGTCAAGAGCTTCACTTAATGTTGAACTTCTTCATGGGAAGATGACTTGGAATGATGAGAACTATCTTTTCATTACCTGAGATAGATGTCCTACCCTGCTCGCTTTGCACTTATTTCCATCTGAATAGTATTGCATTGTTGCAGTGTTCATCAGAGTCTTCTCTTTGTTAGATTGCTGATACTTATAGGGAAACATTAATCAATTAATGTATATATTGTGCCAATTTGTAATTCTGGCTTTTCATGATGTTCTAAAAGTATTAGATAATTCTCCTGCAATACGTTACTTGTCCAATTTTGGTTGTGATTAATGAGGTTGATAATGTTTAATATGAGATTGTCACACTCACTCACTCTTTCTCTGAGACTAGAGGGCGAGTTCTTATTATTCTTTTCTACAGTTTGATAAGTAGCCCGGAAACTAAAACATGATTTTCTTGGTTATGCAGAGTTCAGAAAGATGTGATAGAGTCCTTATGTTTGCAAAATCCTTTAGTTCTTAAATCTTCGTTTAATCGTCCAAATATATATTATGAAGGTGAGTGCTGCTAGCTAGACATTTATGTTTGTTTTGTTGTCTTAACTTTTATTTATCAGCTGGGGAACTCAGACATATATTAGTGTGATTTGTAATTCTCATACTTCTCAACGCATTTTGTGCCTTGTGGTGATTTTCTCCTCTCAAATTCGCTGCTAATAGTTAAAGGATACATCCATTCATCCAGTGTATTCTTTGATAGTCTTCAGCTCCTTCATAGAAATTGGCACTCATCTTGCGGGAAACCATCTCAAAATCCAAGCTAACCTCTCCCACCACCCCAAAAGACAATAAGTAAGGGTCTTCGTCCAGAATTCATGCAACCTCCTACTACTGTGGTAGAGGAAAATATCTTACCTTCATAACTTCCTTACCATTCCAGCCAGTAAACTTCAGAAGATAGAAATGAGAGATCTCCCAATCCAATATCAAGGACAACATTTGCATCTGTTAACATTAATATGCTGCTAAAACTTTCACTTGTTTCCTTCTGATTAGAACTTCGCCAGAACAACTGATTTTAGGAGCAAAATATGAGCTGTGTTTCCTTGCAGAAATCTACAAGTTTGATATGTGTTTCACTTGTTCTATGGAATCTATGCAGTTCGATACAAAGATCTTCTAGATGACGTCTATGCTGATTTGTCTAATCTACTTAAGTCAAGCGGCAATGTTTGTGCAATTGTTTATTGTCTAGAACGCATAACATGTGATGACTTGTCTTCTCATCTAGCAAATAATGGCATTTCTTGTGCTGGTAAATAACTAATCATGTTTTCCTTTTTTTTCCTGAATTGATAATTTATTTGGTGGGTCCGGAGTGGTTCACATGTTCTGTTGCTTTCAGCTTATCATGCTGGCTTGACTAGTAATTTGAGGAGCTCTGTATTAGATGGTTGGATTGCTTCCAAGATACAGGTTGTTGTGGCTACAATTGCTTTTGGGTATGACTCTCTGGATACTTGTACTCTGTTGTCCTCCTTTGTTGTTGACTTTTGTTCAATATACATTCTTTTATTTATTAAAAAAAGTCTCAAGTTTCTATTGTGTGATTTGCAACAGACTCTGTTCATTCTATATTATAACGTTGACTCAAAAAATTGCACTACAAGTTACAACACATAGGACTTGTATTTCTAACTAGAAAGGAAATTGGAAAATCAATTGGGATTTGGTTGTTTACCTACCTTGTACGCAAACATCTGATATTACCAGGTTTCTTGAATTCAACATTGTACAAGCCATGTTGCCATAGAAATTTTAATGCATGCTGATTCTTGTTGTTTCTAATGAGGGAAGATCCTATATAACTTGCTTTATTTCTTTTTTTTTCATGCTTGATATACATTGAATTGGGAATTGTGATGTATCCCTTACTTTATTTTGTTTCACTTTTCTGCCTAGAGCTGCTCTGGTATGTGCATGATGGCTGACTAGTGGTGTTTTTCCAGGATGGTATGATTTTACAATCACTTCAAGTGAACTCTGGACAAGTTACACACAAATTTTTCTTCCTCGTTGACAGCTCATCCTTTGACATTTCAGGGTATAGATAGAAAAGATGTCAGAATTGTTTGCCACTACAATATTCCAAAGTCAATGGAAGCTTTTTATCAAGAGTCAGGGAGAGCTGGTCGTGACCAATTGCCCTCTAGAAGTGTGTTATATTATGGAATAGATGACCGCAAAAGAATGGTTGGTTGCATTTTGGCCTTCCTACCTTTTAAGTTGTATAGTTTTTTTATGCACCTTTGATAAATCTACAACCACATGACAGGAATTTATTCTCAACAATGCAGAAAGCAAGAAGTTGCAGTCGAACTCACAGGAAGGAATGTCCAGAAAGTCCTCAACTGATTTTAGTCATGTAAGGTCCCTTTATATTGTTCGATTGTCACTCTTCCCAATAATGTTTCTTGAACTTTGACCATCAAGAAATGCAGATGGTTGAGTATTGTGAAGGCTCTGGATGTCGTAGGAAGAGGATCCTTGAGAATTTTGGAGAACGGGTACAAAACTATGGGGGAAGATCAATGTCTATTTTGGGTTACTTGTTTTCTTCATTAACACTCGTGTCAAAGCTAACAGTTATAGTTGTTGAAACTAGGTACCCACATCAGTATGCGGACAATCATGTGATTCCTGCAAAGACCCAAATCTAGTTGCCAAGTACTTGGAGGAGCTCTCAACCGTGAGTGCTGTTAGGCAGAGAGACAGTTCCTTTCGATTTTTTACTAGCAGGTGCCTATTTTTCCTTTTTCTCTCCCTTCACCCAAATTTGTCTATGTGTAGAAGACTGCTAATAGTCCCCAAAATTTTAGATATGAAGCAGGTTAAGTATAAGTTGATTTGTTAACTATTTGACTTCTGATATAGAGAAGTTGTAATTTACAAATTGTTTACTCCATGACGATGAAAATGCTGCAGAAACATGTGGAGTGAGTAGATGAGGGAGATGTAACTCTAACTAGAACGAAAGGAAAATAGTTGGCCTAAGGTTTCTCTAATCAACATTTAGCTATCACTATTATTTTTTAAACCTTGTTCATCACCTTCTGCCAGAGATACAAAGAGAAGAAAAAGCTATCAGCCCGTCTTTATGAGAGTACATGCTATGCTACCTGAAGAAATTACTGACAGATCACTTATAGCTCTAAAATCATGCGTCCTTTCAAGGCACTTCCTGGATTAAGTGACTGATCATTATCTTCATTCAACATGTTTCAGCATATTGAAATGCTTCACTTGATGTTGTTCCATATTGGAATTACTTCATCGTAAAATACTAAAACCTCATAATATCATTTAATCGGTAGTTTTCATTTTACATGTTCCGTAATGTTATGGTTCAGAAGAGAAATAATCCCAGTGCCCATTTCTTCATATATCTTTTTTCTCCTGTTTTAGCGCTTCAAATATGAATGATGAAGAACTGTCCTCTGAATTCTGGAACCGTGAAGATGAATTACCTGTTTCTGAGGATGATATATCTGATTCTGATGGTATGCCCCTTTGAGTTGATTTTATCATATTGTATTCCTCTCTCACTTTTGGGTGATGGTGTTTGAACATGGCCTTATTTATCTGTGTTCTTAACTGCCAGATGATGTGGAGGCTGTCAAGAGCCTAGCTGGGTCGAAAGCACCAATGAAATCAGGACTAAATGAAAGGATAGAGTTCCTACAACATGCAGAAGAAAGTTATTACCGGAATAAAAGTTCTGATAAGCAGGTTTTGTTTCACCTCTTGATACTTTTTCTGCTGTAGTCTTTTTCTTGTTTTAAATATGAATCTCACAAATTGACTGGGCATATACATAACTTCCTTTAGTAGTTTCAGTATATGTAATTATAATTATTTTAATATCTGTGCTAGACTAATTTTCACCTGAATCACAGATAAATAAACTTGAAAAGAATGCTATATCTGAAACGCTCAGGGAATCAAGCAGACAAAGATTGCAAAACGCTTTGACGCAGGCTCAGCATCGACTTGGAAACGTAGAGTAGGTTCATCATCCTATTTACATATTCAAAAGTTATAAAAGGACATAAAAGTTCTGAAAGTAAAGCTGCTCCTCCCCTACCAATCTGAAAAAAGTTTGATCCTCCCCATGAATAAATAATATCAATAAAGTACTTACCAAAAAAAATAATATCAATAAAGAATATTTTTCGCAAAGATATGCATTCCATTAAGACAGCCTGAGATCTACTGAGCGAGTTATTGACTGGTATTTTCAATCGATTTTCTTATGCCTCGTAAAACTGGGGCTGCGCATTGGATCACCTTGGTTTAAATTTTTTGTGCAGGATCGAAGTGGATAAATCTGCCTCTTTCCTTGAAAATGAATGCTACAAAAATTATGGGAAGACAGGAAAGTCGTTCTATTATTCGCAGGTAGTGAGTACGGTGAGCTGGCTATCAACCACAAATTGTACAGAGTTAACGGGTCGACTTGGCACCTCCGACACTTCATTATCAGAAAAGGTGGAACCTCCTGCAGAATCATCTACGTCAGAGACTACAACTCCTACAGGAATCACCAGTACAGAAATTTTGGGGAGATCTACTTCAGAAATGTCATCAAGCAGTCCATCAATGCTTAATGCTGCTTCTGATGTCAAGGTACCCCCAATTCCATCCTTCTCAGAATTTGTTAACAGCCGGAAGGGAGAAGAGAACCGATCAGCTAGATCCCGCAGGCAACCATATAACAGAGCTGAGATGAATCTAGAGAAGAGGACCAGATTGCAATAGCTTGAAAAGAATTTGCAAGTCTCTTGGTTTCTTCTGTAAAGTCATATTCTGGAAGGTGTCCATGCTTGCTGGAAGGGAAGATATGTTTTCTTTTGTTTGCTCGTATGTGATGTTCCATTCTTTCTTCTACTGAAAGTATTCAGCGCTGTTGTTTGTTTTACGATTGGAATATATCAGAATAGCTTGGAGCACATCCGTGTTAGATACAAAAATGTTTTCTTTCATGTGTTTTAGAGATTGATAATATATTGTTTAGATATTTGAGCATAAAATACTAATACTGTTAAGCATTAGAAAAGAATACTGCAGCTACACAAATTGTTAGAAGAAAAGACTACAATAACTTGCTAGATGTATTTTTGGAAGAAAGAAAACAAAGACAGCCACTAATTTTTTTATGGTCAAATGGGAAAGTCATATTTAACCAGTTCCTAGTTTTCAAATTATGTACATCACATGAAATGAGATTTATTTGATTTTCTTCTTTGAATTGTACCTTTTATACGAGTTAAGATATATTGAGACTGAAAAAAAGTAAAGATGATCTTTTTATTAATAATTCTATTTTAAATCTACGAATACAAAAGTGAAAGAATAATAAGCATAAGAAATAAAAATCTTTCATTTATGTCATTGTCTAAAGAATGAAAAGCTTCAATTTGGATTTAAAAAGTTGTAGGGAGTTTTTAAATAAGTGCGGCTAATTGAAACTCTATAAAATCTAAAAGAAAAAACCTAAGAAAAATGTAATTTATCTAAAAAGTATCCAAGTGAAATGCATCTCTGTACAGAAATACATGAAAGTCCTGCTTAAAAAAACATAAAAGTCCAAAAAATAAAATGTAGTTTTACACCTACCAAGTTCTAAGCAACGATTAGGAAAATATAACACTAAACACGATGTACGTGATATAATATGTAAGTACAGTCAATCATGATATGTCATGTGAGTCGTGTCATATGTCATTTAGCATTACTCTAAAGTTTGATAGACATAACACTTAATATAGATCTTGGTCGGTGAAAAGTACTAAAAAAAACAAATGTAACAATAAACAAATGTGACAAGACAACATGTTAAATATACTCTTACTCTTCAAACTAACAAACATAATTGATCACTTTGGACTTTCAATGTACAAATTCACTATGCCCCGTTAATTTTTGTTATATTTATTTATTCCTTTCAATATCAATATTTTCCATTTTTACAATAAAACTCATCCGGTAAATCCAACAAAAGTGAAAAGCTATAAGAATTTCATAGTTAAATGTAAAAGGAGTGTATACTTTTTGTATGAGAACTGAATTTATTGGCGATTCAAAAGATTTAGACATAATAAGTTGACACAGATAATTAAGTTTTCATACTAAGATGTCAAGTGCTTGAATCATACTGTCCTCAATTTTCATTAATATTTTTAACTTTGCCAATTATATAATATAAAGTAATAAGAAAAGCTAAAATTGCAAACAATTGAAACTTTTAGGGATGTAATTATCTAAGTTAAAAGTTGAAGGCTTAGTACGCAAACGCAGTGTAATCAATTAAATCGGGATGGTAATTTTTTTAACCAATACACGTAAAATCCATTCCACAATTATTCAAATATTCGGTCTATAATTGGAGTTTTAGTTGGCCAACACACATGTTACAATAACAAGAAAACTATTGTAAGATTATAAATAAAGAAAAGAATAATATATGGAAAGACCAAATGGGCAGCAAGGCTATCTGGGCACGTCATTTCCTGAGCTAATCAAGCTTCACAAATCTATACAAACTACTTTGTATTATTGCATTTTAACCTCAGAATTACTTGATAGTTGATAGTGCAATGCTACGTAGACGTGAAGAATTTGCTAACGTGAGATTATTTAGGGTGTGTAGAACCCAACAGCTCGTATAATCTGAACTGTAGTGAATCGAGCTTGATCAGTTTGGTTATTTTTTAGTTATATATGCATGGTTTGGTTTAGGATTATGAAAAAATTGAACATTGATTTAATCCACTATTTGAGTCCATTCTAGACCAAACTATAGGTCTACCCTCTCCCTCTCCTAACTCGATCGCAGGCGTCTCCCACTCTCTCTCTCCAACCCTTCGACTTTCTGTCAAAAATTGGACTCAACTGCCCGTGAACACCCTAAAGATTATATACACCATTAACTCACAACAGTAATAAGCATCACAATGTTACAAAATATTTTCTTACATGGATTAAAAAGTTTAGTAAATTTTTTATTATCACTTTAATGCAATCAAATGATATACTTTACTTAATTTGGATGTTTGAACATTAACAACATAATTATTTTAGTGGTTTTTAATACACAAGTATATCAGTGATTAAATGTTTAATTAAGTGTTAAAAATAGTCAGTATTGATCTGTATTGAAAATGAAAGGATAAAATTAGAAAAACGATTGTGACGGAATTGGGTAAGAAACGAATTTGCAAAAAGTACGGGCACTTGAAATAAATTTACGAATTCTTTCCATTTTCATATTTCGTTTGAACGAGGCAGCGGCAATTCAAAGTGCAGAGAGAGAGAGAGAGAGAGAGAGAGAGAGAGAGAGAGAGAGGGTGGGAGAGACACAATTCGGCCACTGCAGCTCGTTCTGTAAGGTTTTGAATTTCGGCTTCAATATTTATTCTTTATTCTTATTTATGTCTTTATTTTATTTTTATCCGAATGAAATTCCCCTAACTCTGACAGGATTTCCAGAAGGAAAGAGGCTGTACCTATGGCAATGGCTTGGCTTGGGTGATTGAGGGTTTCTGATTCTGCTTCACCAGCAAATTTTTGTCCCTGCTAACTCTATCTGGTAATTAATAGTATTTCTCCTCTCCTTCCCCTTTAAGCTGCATTTAATTGAATGCGAATTTTGAGTTCGAGATTAATAAATTTTATTTGGTTATGGATTTCCTTAGAATATTTGCGTTGAAGTGTTCTTTAATAATAGTTATGGATCGTTATTTATTAACATCGACCTTCACGATGTTTTACTTTTAGTGAGATGTGTTTGTTTTTATCTCATTTCATGTAATAATTTGTGATATCAGATTGTTTGGTTCGGGATGATGTTTTCGAAAGCTGAATCTGGGAAGAATACTGGTGAGGATTCAAGTAATGGAAAGCTGTTGAATGAGATAGAAGCTATAAGGAAAGCCCTATACATGGACATAAATCGACCAAAGAGTTTTAATTCTAGTTCCAGTACTCGATCCAAATCTACTGGTAAAACACAATTACCTGATGCCAAGTTGAAGCTGAAAAATGCCAATGAAGATGCACAGCGCAAGGAAAAGAAGACTTTATGGGGATGGAAGACATTAAAGGCATTTTCCCATATCCGACACCGCAGGTTTAACTGTTGTTTCTCTCTCCATGTTCACTCAATTGAACGCATGCCTTTGGAATTTAATGGTGTTAGTCTGTGTGTGTACTGGAAGAGGCAGGATGGTACTTTGGTGACTCGCCCTGCAAAGGTAGTTCAGGGCATTGTTGACTTTGAAGAGCAGTTGACTTATACATGTTCGGTATATGGTAGTAGGAGTGGGCCTAATCATTTGGCGAAGTATGAAGCAAAGCATTTTTTACTTTATGCTTCTATATATGGAGCACCAGAACTTGATTTGGGGAAGCATCGGATTGAACTCACAAGGTTCCTTCCTGTGACACTGGAGGATTTAGAGGGGGGAAAGAGCTCAGGGGAGTGGAGTACAAGTTTTAAATTGTCAGGGAGGGCTAAAAGTGCTACAATGCATGTTAGTTTCGGATATGCTGTGGTTGGGGATAATTCAATAGCCCTTGGGAATCAACAAATTGGTTTATCAAAAACGAAGCAGGATAGTCGAAATACTGGAAAGTCTGGTCCAGATCGTAAGAGCAGTATCAGGCGTGCTGAAAGTCTTCCTAGCGAGTCCAAACATCAGTTTCTTACCTCGTCCCAGTCTGTAGATGACATAAAAGATCTTCATGAGGTTCTACCAATATCACAGTCGGAACTTGCTAGTTCAGTGGTTATGCTATACAAAAAATTTGATGAAGACAAGTTGGAAACTTCAGTTGATTATAAGCCTGAACTTGATGTATTCATTGAACATGTTGAGCCCATTAAACCAAACTCATCCCCTTTATCTGGACCTGGAATAGAATTTACTGATGATGCCCGTGAAGAGTTTTCAGTAACTGAACAAGGGGTAGAAGTATCTTTGAAGGAAGAGGATGAAGAAATAGATCAAAAGGCTGTTGATGTTTTTTCATGCACACGTCTTGATTTTGAAAAGGAAAAAAATTTACCAGTAGCTTGTGAGGAGGGGGGAAATCTTGATTGCAATGATGAGGTGCATGACAACTGTAGAGATAATCTTGTGGTACATGACGACTCTTCTGACAAATTTGACATATGCACCAAAGAATCTCTCATGAAAGAACTGGAATCAGCTTTGCATTGTGTGTCAGATCTAGAGATAGCAGCATTAGAGTCTCCTGAAGACCAAGACGATGATATGGAAATAAAATCAGAATACACGACTACAATGGGGAAGTCAATTAATTCAGACGATGACTTGGTTGCTACTGAGTTTTTGGACATGTTGGGGATAGAGCATAGTCCATTTAACTTAAGTTCTGAGAGTGAGCCAGAGTCCCCCAGAGAGCGCTTGTTGAGACAATTTGAGAAGGAGGCTCTAGCCGGTCATTTTTCTTTATTTGATTCTGATATGCATATTGAGGCTCAATCAGAATATGACAATAGTGGTGCTGCTGGAGGTTCCGAGTGGGGTAACATCGCTTATGATTTTGATCTGTCATCGGCAGTTCATGCTGCGGAGGAGATTTATCAGATGGAAACGAAGGCAGGGAGTAGCAAAATGAAGGCCAAAACATTGGAAGACATGGAGACGGAAGCTTTGATGCATGAGTGGGGCTTGAACGAGAGCACCTTTCAAAATTCTCCTCCAGACCATTCTTGTGGGTTTGGAAGTCCAATTGATTTGCCTCAGGAAGCACCAGTCCAATTGCCTTGTCTTGATGAAGGCTTGGGTCCATTTCTCCAGACGAAGGATGGAGGATTCTTACGGTCGATGAATCCCTCAGTTTTCAAGAACGCTAAAAGTGGTGGGAGCTTGATAATGCAGGTCTCCAGTCCTGTTGTCGTACCTGCAGAAATGGGTTCCGGGATAATGGAGATTTTACAGCGACTGGCCTCAGTTGGAATTGAAAAGCTTTCTATGCAGGCAAGTAAGTTGATGCCTCTGGAAGACGTAACTGGGAAAACAATGCAGCAAGTAGCATGGGAAGCTGCACCAACTCTAGAAGGACCTGATAGGTTTGTTACCTCACCTTCAGTTTTAGAATTTAGAAATGAAGTTCTTTGCCTTACTTTATATGCCTCACATACACTTTATAATACCACTTTCTTGGGACAGGCAATGCTTACCACAGCATGATTTTGTTGTTGGGCAAGGCACAACTGCTGGACACAGGAAATATAAAGGAAGATCATCTGGGCCTGGGACTAATGAGGTTAGTTCAAACTTGTTGGGCAGTGAGATTGGATCGGAATATGTATCCCTCGAAGATCTGGCTCCCCTGGCCATGGACAAGATTGAAGCACTTTCAATGGAAGGATTGAGAATACAATCCGGAATGTCAGATGTCGATGCACCTTCAAACATCAGTGCACAGTCTATTGGAGAATTTTCGGCTCTCAAAGGCAAGGGGATTAATATTACTGGGTCCCTTGGGTTAGAGGGAACTGCTGGATTGCAATTGTTGGACATAAAAGATGGCAATGATGACGTTGATGGATTAATGGGACTGTCCCTGACTCTGGATGAGTGGATGAGACTCGATTCTGGTGAACTTGACGATGAAGAATATATCAGTGAACGAACTTCTAAGATTCTTGCAGCTCATCATGCGAACTCATTGGATATGATTCGTAATGGTACGAAAGGAGAGAGAAAGCGGGGAAAAAGGTCAGGCAGAAAGTGTGGTTTGTTGGGGAACAATTTCACTGTAGCCCTTATGGTGCAACTTCGTGATCCGTTAAGAGATTACGAGCCAGTTGGGGCACCTATGCTTTCTCTTATTCAAGTGGAGAGAGTGTTTATCCCCCCAAAGCCTAGAATTTACAGTAAAGTTTCGGAGATTAAGAACAATAGTGAAACTGAAGATGATGACGAGTCTGTGTCATTCATAAAGAAAGAGCCAAAAGAGGAGGCTAAAGAAGAGAGAGCTTCTGAAGAGGAAGGCATTCCCCAATTCAGAATCACTGAAGTTCACGTTGCAGGTATCAAAACCGACCCTGTAAAGAAGCTATGGGGTAACTCAAACCAGCAAAAATCTGGTTCCCGTTGGTTGCTCGCGAACGGCATGGGGAAGAACAATAAGCATCCATTTATGAAGTCAAAAGCTGCTCCTGCAAAACCTACTACTACAGAAACAATGAAAGTGCAGCCTGGTGATACCTTGTGGAGCATCTCCTCTCGTGTTCATGGTAATGGAGCTAAGTGGAAGGATTTGGCAGCCCTGAATCCTCATATACGAAACCCCAACGTTATTTTCCCAAATGAAACTATCAGATTACGCTGAATGGATAATCCAGTGAACAATTGACCGGCCTGTATTCATTCATACACTACACCAGGTTGAGGATTGATGAAATTGGTGTAGCTTCTTTTCTGTTTCTGTAAATCCACATGCTTTGCAATTCTTAACGTGAGCGTGTAATTTATGAACTTTTTTTGATGGAAAAATGAATATCCTGAGTCTGTTTGTACAATACACAAGGAAGAGTATGTATTTTTGTGTGGTGATTTTTACTGTGCACTTTCCAATGCTTTCCTCACATTTGCCCTTTTGGCCTATAATTGCGGCTGAAAAGATGAGTTTTCTTTTGTTAAACGCTGTTTCTTGAGCAAATAATCTTCATTATGGTTGGTATTGGTGCTTTTGCTTTAGATAATTTGATTGCCATTGATGAGGTGTGAATCAGACATATGCTGCCATTTTATCCAATATTCTGAATGTTCCCAATTTCCATGCATGTCTTCCATCACCTCGTTTATGACAATTTCAGGCACATTGCATCTCATCATGGGGGCACGATTTCAGGTTTGTAGTAGTGGTAATAATTGATTTTTTCTCTCTTTTGGAAGGAATTGAATATTATTTTCTTGGATTATGTCCAGCAGTATGTTGCAAACGCTTGTCTGGTATCTGAATTCCAGTTCTTCATATTCATTAGCAGAACGAACTGTTTGTATGTAGTGTTTACCTTGTTTCCTTGCATAATTGAAAGCTTAGTTACATATATCTTCTGGTTTCTCTGTACTTGTTCTCGTGAAACGAGCCGCCTTCAGGATGTACCGATATAAGCTTTGATAGCTACTGCTATGCCTAAGTGAGTATTGTTTCACCTCTTGATACTTTTTCTCTTTTCTTGTTCTAAATATAAATCTCACAAATTGACTGGGCATGTATGCATGACTTCCTTTAGTAGTCAGTATATGTAATTATAATTAGTTTAATATCTGTGTTAGACTAATTTTCACCTGAATCACAGATTAATAAACTTGAAAAGAATGCTATATCTGAGATGCTCAGTGAATCAAGCAGACAAAGATTGCAAAACGCTTTGACGCAGGCTCAGCAGCGACTTGGAAACTTACGAGTAGGTTCATCATTCTATTTACATATTTGAGGAGCTTTTACCCTTTCTTTTCAAAAGTTATAAAATGACATAAAAGTTCCGAAGGGAAAGCTGCTCTTTCCCTAGCAGTCTAAAAAAGGTTGTTCCTCCCCATGAATAAATAATATCAATAAAGAATATTTTCGCAAAGATATATGCATTCCATTAAGACAACCTGAGATCTACTGAGCGAGTTATTGACTGGTATTTCCAATCGATTTTCTTATGCCTCGTAAAACCAGGGCTGCGCGTTTGGATCACCTTGGTTTAATTTTTTTGTGCAGGATTGAAGTGGATAAATCTGCCTCTTTCCTTGAAAATGAGTGCTACAAAAAGTATGGGAAGACAGGAAAGTCATTCTATTATTCGAAGTAACGAGTACGGTGAGGTGGCTATGAACACAAAATTCTGTGGAGTTGACAGTTCGACTTGGCAGCCCCGACCCTTCATTATCAGAAAAGGTAGAACCTCCTGCAGAATTATCTACGTCTGAGACTACAACTCCTACAGGAATCTCGAGTACAGAAATTTTGGGGAGATCTACATCAGAAATTAATCAAGCAGTCCATCAAGGTACCCCCGATTCCGTCCGTGTCAGAATTGGTTAACAGTCGGAAGTGAGAAGATATCACGCAGATTAGATAGATCACGCAGGCAACCATATAACAGAGCTGAGGTGACTCTAGAGAAGAGGACCAGATTGCAATAGCTTGAAAGGAATTTGCAAGTCTCTTGGTTTCTTCTGTAAAGTCATATTCTGGAAGGTGTCCATGCTTGTTGGAAGGGAAGACATGTTTTCTTTTGTTTGCTCGTATGTGATTTTCCATTCTTTCTTCTACGAAAGGTAGAATATATCAGAATAGCGTCGAGCACATCCGTGGTAGATACAAAAATGCTTTCTTTCATGTTTTTTGGAGATTGATCATCATATGTTCAGATATTTGAGCATAAAATACTAATACTGTCAAGCATTAAGAAAAGAATATTGCAGCTACACAAATTGTTAGAAGAAAAGACTACAATAACTTATATGTACTTTTGGAAGAAATAAAATAAAGACAGCCACCTAATATATTTTATGATCAAATGGGATAGACATATTTAACCAAATCTCGGAGTACATGAATGCAATGTCTCACTAAGACCAACGGGCTCACAACACTGGTCAAGACAGCCATCTAATTAACTAATACTACTATATACTGAGTTCATGCAAAGGGGTGATTGTTTAGTTATGCAAGTTTTAGGGGTAACTTTCCGATGAAGTTGGAATTAAGGCTTCCCAAGTAGAGATGATCTTCAAACTCTAGAGCAGATGTCATAAAAGACATCACCTTTCCATTAGGATCATCAAGTCTCTTGATAATATTGCCATCAGCTCCAACATTTACCACCATTGCTTTACTATACACCCCATTGATAAGCTTATATAACTTTGGAAACATTGCTATTAAGTGCTTGGATGCCTTGGATGTATGCACAAAGTTCACTCCATCAACAGTCAACTGCAAAATACAACTATCTACAGCAAATATACTACGTTGTTTTTGCAAACCGATTAAAGAAACAAATATGACAATAGTACAATCAGGTGCCCACATACAATAGCACAATCATTTGTGCAAGGGATGTGGTGAAATTACCTGAAGTAAAGCAATCCAAAAGGACCCATCTGGGGCAAGATTTATATTGTCTGGTCCTCCAGGAAGGTTCTCAATAAAGATTTCTGTTTTCCCTTCTTTCTCTCCCTTAAGCCAATACTTTAGACATCTAAATCTAATTAACAGACAAGAACGTTGTCATTCTCTCATGACAGTATGAGAGAGAGAGAGAGAGGGAGAGCTTGAGCTGAGAGAGAGAGAGAGAGCGCTTGAGCTGTGTCTGTGTGTGTGTGTGTGTGTGTGTGTGTGAGAGAGAGAGAGAGAGAGAGAGAGAGAGAGAGAGAGAGAGAGATCTTACTTCCAAGTTTCACAGATGACCAAATAATCTTGGTGTTTGGAGAGAGCAACACCATTAGCAAAACCCAAATGGTCAAGTAAAATAGAAGTTTCTCCTGAAGAGGGATCGTACTTGAGCAGCTGTCCATGAGGCTTTGCCTCCAGCAAGTCTAAGTGCCAATCATGGAGTCCAAATTTGGTGCTTGCTACGCTGAAGTATAGACTTCCATCTGCTCCCTCTATCACATCATCTGCAAATCTAATTCAATTCTATCTGTTACAAGTTGTTGTCATCATATTGACAATTTATATACTACCTCTCTTTCTTTCTTTTCTAGTATTTATTAGATGTAATTGTAGTTATTGATATAGTTTCCATTCATAATCTTG